>JAGPOY010004824.1:0-11559 GCA_018983105.1 Silene uniflora | reverse complement strand
GATATGTAACCGCGATCTTTGAGTGCTTTGTTTATCGATTTAACGACGTAGCCGTTTTTAGCTTAATTTAAGATGTACATCATAAATATAGAAAAGTAACAAATTTGTAAAAAAATTAAACAAACATTTATAGTTCTAAAATTAGCTACATTAAATTGTTGATTACAAAATATTCAAGAATAATATTAACATGTATTAAAATATATGGACATAAAATTCAAATTAAAACTTCTATCTATATTACTTTGATCATGAAAAATAATGTAAAGGGAAGTAAACATTTACAAATGTTTGGCTTATAACTTATTTGCGATAAAAAAAATTATTTTATATATTAGTTAAAGATGGACGTCAACAAAAAGCAAATAAACGGGACAAATAGAACAAGTCCGCGATTTTCGCGGGTACAAAACTAGTTGAATGTAAAAGATCTTTCTACATAGATCTAAAATAACTTAGACCAATATCAATCAAATCATTCATTCATAATAACATATTGATTATTGATAATATCTAATGTCTAATTCTAACCGTGTAAAACACACTATAAGGACCTAAACTATCCTTTTATGTTGCTTTGAGGACCTCAACTATTATTGTGAAGCTTTAAGGACCTCATCATATGCTTTGGACCAAAATGCCCTTCTCTTTATTTATAAATTATAGACATTTCCTTAAACATGAGAAAGACTTAAAAAAAATATTCCAGTTAGAGTTCGAACTTCGATCTAATATCTTTCCCGAGTTACTATATGTCATCGGTACCAAATAATGTTATTTTCATCTATAAGTTTTTCTAAATTTTTTTTTGGAAATGTAGAAAAATCTTTTGCGAATTGTTACATGTATACTTTCATTAATTTTTTCTTTACAAATTCGCATTTTTGTAAAAATTATATTTTAATTTTTTTTTGTCAAAATCTAGCTCATTATTAATATTTATTGGAGGACATTGTAATTAAAGTTTAGTATTCATTGGTTGCGTTAACCATTATGAAATATGAGTATCGATCAATATGGAGATGTTCCGATTATAATTAAGAATCAATATGGAGGTGTTCCGATTATAATTAAGAAAATATTTATCATTTATATTGCCTTCTATTTATTATTTCTTCGCAATTCCTTTCACAGGGTCTCCAAAATGGGACTTTGTCTGTAAAATTCGACTTGTATATATAACTTGTTTTTTATTGAAAAACTACTTAGAGAATTTATTTTCATGACAAATGTAATCATTTAGTTTTTTTTATTCATTAATAATTTTAGTTTTGTGTTATTCATGATTAAAAGTTGTTAACTTCAACACTTAAAAAGAACAGTAGGTCTTGCTTGCGACGGATCGGATCTTGCGACGGGTATTTTGTGAGAGGAAATGGGTAGAGGGGACAAGGTAGACACCCCCCATGTGCTTCTCCACTCACCCTTGATGGGTATTTTGTGAGAGAAAATGGTATCCGTCATTTATTTGTGACGGATAACAAATGATAATTTGTGTAAAAAGAAATTGAGAAGAAAAATGAGAGAGAGTAATAAACATAAGGGTGTTTTGGTCAAATATATGTAGTGAGGTCCTTAAAGCCATATTTGATGATAGTTTGGGTCCTTGTTGTGGACTTTACTCAATTCTAACCCAACTTTATACCGACTAAACCCAAATGTATACTGTTCTTGAGCTAAAATAGACCCCCCAGCTGATAAACCTATTTCACTAGGCCGCAGTGAAGGAGAGAAAACAAGCGAAATTACAGTATTAACAGAGAAATTACCGTGTACTCCGGAATTCACCTCTTCTTGTAACATGTAGGAGCTAGCCAATAATGTAGAACTGATACATAACATATACATCTAATTACCTAAAGGCTATAGAGACAAGAGGGACAAATACATCATCATCTTCGCTTGATTGTCGTTGAGAGTGTCTTTATAAGCTTTATTCAGAGACCTGATTTCTACAGTTTTGCAATACAAAACTGTTACAGGTTAACATGATGTATCAGTTAAAGAGCCCAGCTTGGTGATTCTCAGGAGGGAGCAGTAAAGGTTGTCATCCTCTGATGGCGCTGTTTCCCTGATGACGACACAAAAATAATACCTTATCAAATTAAGACAATAACTCATATAATTCAAAGAAAACGATTGCAGCAAAAACATTGATGCAGTGGCTAGAAGCAGCATTACACTGGCAACTAACTAATGAGCTATCCATGAAAAACGAGATAAATACAGTGAAATGCTGGTTACAGGGGTTTTAAGAGTATGATGGTTAATACTTAATAGTACTTACATTGAGTCGGAAATTAATCCATAATCATGAGTGTGTGTTTCCTTGCAATTCATGTGATCCTTGGGAAGATGCCAGGACGTCGAGCACGCAGAATCCAAGGAATATAGCAAAAGCGAAATCAAGCAGCTACACACAAACATTGGAATAGGGCCGAATATCCAAAGCAGGAGAGGGAAAGAGAAATAAAATGCTCTCAGTCCAAGGGACCAGAAAAGGCATCCCCGGTTTAAAGTTTGGGACACATATTCAATGAATTCGTCCCGCTGCTCTGGTGCTGGGACATTGAGTAAGAAACTGGAATGGGCAAAGTATCTGACGCATTGCATATTGCAGAAAAATGCGGAAAGAAAGCATATCAAAACTGAAAAGTACTTGACATGGTCAATTGAAATCGCCACATTAGTAGGTATATTCAAAGTGCTGATAACTGCACTAATTAGAGAACTCAGTGTGATGGATATGGTTGCCAAAAGTGTTGATGCCATTAAGTTGTTCCGTAATGTTTGAACTCCCAGAATTCCGTTAGTTCGTTGATCCTGCAAAATTGATCTCAAATTAAGAGTTGGATTCTAATTGAAATCAGTTGATCAAAGCAAAAACTAAATTGAACTGAGTTCTAAATATCTCAGTCTTACTCGGACGCAAGAATCCCAGAAATTCTATCTTACACTGCATTTCATATTAGAACAACATGCAAAATTATGTATTAATCATAGAACAAACAAGTAAAGCAGAAACAAACACGCATGATTAACCTTTTCAGGTCAATCAAAAAGCATAACAGAAAGACAATGGCAGCAACAACCAAAGTAGAAGAAAGCAGGAGGATACAATATCAGAGACCTTAACTTTCGATCTATGTATAGTGTAGTGGACGGCATACATCATAGATTAACAGGAGGAGAATTATCAAGGCTGCCGAACATAACTGAACATCAATCATTCTTTATACATTCTAGCAGCAGCAGAACAAAAAAAATCGACAGAACAGATGCGTATAAAATGTTATATTCCATCCTTTTCTAAAGTTAAGATGACAGAAAAGATTTATGATCGTATATTCAAATATCGACATTAAAACGAGGAGCTAATTCTCTTTTGAGTAGAACTTACTACTTAAGAACAAGGTTCAAAACACGTCTCCATCAATATTGACATTATGAAGCTACTAAAAACCCAAAAAGAACAAGTAAAAGAGGAGAAGAATGGACTAACATTCATGATATGGGAAACCCATCGTTGCCTGCACATAGTGTTAAGGCCAATAACAGTACGTGTAGGGCGCCGAATGATGGTCCACAGAAGCCAGACATGGTACATTACCAACACTAACAACCCTGAAGGAACTAATAAGTAGTCCAAATACTCCTGAATGAAGACCTCAAATGTCATTTTTAACTCCAAATTTGTGTTCCCGAAACCCAACCCTACAGCTCAATGATTTCCTCTTTGTTTCTGCCTTTTGTGTGTTCATAGTTTATAAATAAATGGTGCATTTGCATGAATATAGCCATGGTTATAAGCCAGATTCGACCACATATTCTGGGACTTGGACATAGTGTGCGATTGGCTCTTTACCATCATAATGGACAAGAATGAAAAACAAATATCAAGTGTGGTCGGCTAGTTAGAGTAGAATATTCATGGACATTTTATCATGTTTATTAAATAAGATGTGTCACCTTATGATACGTTCAAACACTGAGAGCGGATTCTATCTCAATTTCGTGTCCCATCTTGTGTTCCACCACCATTATCTTCTGACGCGTCATCTTTTTATGAAATTTACATATTTTTTTAATGATTAATGTTTATGTGTCAAAGAGAAGGTAGTGGGACACAAAATGCAATACGAAAATGAGGCCGAGGATCCGGACTCAACCACTAACCCGTAGCATTCCTTGAGTTTGATTCTTTGTATTTTTGTGTGCAGCACATCTGTGAACCTCAAGCTGAAAGTTTATGCTTTTCCACTTTTGTATTGTCTGATATGAGAAGCTCATATAAAATATCTCCAATAAATGCTTAAACGAAAAGAAACTAGCTAAAAATAATAATATAGAAACAAAAGCTACAAGAAAATACAAATTTTTTGATGGGCTGACTGCTGACTGCTGACTGCTGACATATTCAACATTTATCAGTGGAATAAGAAGAATAATTAGCAACAAAGATGCTATACAACTATACAAGTAACTATCATAACAATAAAAGTCATATTCACATTTATTTTCTAATCAAATTACCAATTACGAGTTTGAATAAACGGTTAAACAGAATATCATGTATCAGGAAATTAAGGTTTCATAATTATGGACTCCGAATTAGCAAGTCGCTATTAAATCAGACGTACATGCATGTTCAAAATGAACACATTAAGAAGGAAAAAAAGGCCATAATTGGTATTAGCAAAAAAAAAAGCAGGAAAAAGGTTTGCTGGAACTAAACCAGGAAGATGACAGTATGCACCAAAAATATAACAGGAACAGCGAGTATACCGTCAAATATGGTACAGGGCACCTATCATTGCATCAATCAGGAAACGATAAGTGCAGCTTGCTTGATTGATCCCATCCTGACATTTGCCTTCATATATCTGCTACGCATCCCAGCTCGTCAAGCTCATAATACTAACTCATTTAATAGTTCTAGAACTGTAAATACATCCTCGGTCCTGAAGATCCTGTTATGCCAGTTGAAGAAATTCTTAAATATGAGGGCCTGATGATTCATGAAGGCAAGGCCAAGCCTGACATTGGTCAAACTGAATACCATAATATCGTGTATTGCAGAAACTCAGCGAAAATTATTACACAACTGGTCTAGGCTCAATAACTACTTCATCTTTAAACAAAATCTAAACGAGTTCATAAACAATTTAAGAGGGCTCAAAACTGTCTCGGAGCTCAAAAACTCGGTCTAAATTTATCTCAAATTTCGTACAAGCTCAAGAATTTAGCAAGACTTTTGTAGACAGTACATTTTATTCTATGCTCTAATATATGAACACAAGCACTCAAGCAGCATCCACTAGAGATTCCAGTTGCTACACTTCATTGGGAGTAAAATATCTAAAGATGGACTACATTGGAAGATTTAACAGTTCACCAAAGTTTGTCTGATACTCTATCCTGGACCATATACTCCCGTGAACTCATTTCCTGCAGATTCTATACCACTTAATTATGTATTCTTCACTTCAAGTCATTTTAAAGGTCTATCGCTCTCTTTTCCCACGAGGCTTTTATTCTTGTTTATACGCTCTCCAATTTAAAATAAACGTCATTCTCAGAGTTTGAGACACATGCTTTACTCTTCGGTATCTCTCAAAATATTTACAAGTATAGTGAGATAATACTCTATCACAACTCCAAAGATCCAAATATATAAGCTCTATAAATTATCTATAGTAATTTTATTCAAAATTAAAAGAAAAAAGTTTAACTCCAAAGCAAAAATTACACACATATTTTCTTTCTAGACTGGAGGTAGTAGCAATAGTGGGCTCTAATCGGTCTGTCTTGATCCAATAACCAGTGGTCACGTCTTAATCTTGTTTTTCCTATAAGTAAGATATATACTCCATATTGAGTAAGGGACACCAAGGGGGTAACAATCATGTACAAAAAAATATCGTAGAGATGGCACCCTTCTACAAAAAGACACAATGGGGTGACAACCATATACAAAAAGACGAGTGATTGCCAAATATGGGGTCGAGAATGAATGTTATTCTCATTTAGATTTGTTTTAAACTTTTTCATAAACATTTCCCTAGCAAGAATTTTGTTTTCCTACAGAAAACTTGATAAATAACCTATGATATATGAGTATACAATGAAGAAAATAGACACAACAGATAGAAGATACAATTATACAAGTGAGGTCGAACTACTTATCAGAAATTGTCATTCAGATGGACAGAGGGGACTCGAGCCCATTGCTCGGCTTCTCTTTTAAAGACTCTGAATGAAGTTGCCGCGTAAAACTGGTTGTGGTATCCAAGAAATAAAAAACAGCGGACAATGCGCACGAGCAAACAAGCATGGGGATGGGCCCAAAGATCCAGAGAAAGAGAGGGAAAGACAAGTAGAAGGCTCGTAAGCCTAAGGACCAGAACAAGCTTCCCCTGTTCAAGCATCGAGCAGCATATTCCATAGCTTCTCGTCCACATTGTGATGTAGGCACGGTAAGCAAGAAGCTTGCATGCGCATAGTATCTAATAGATTGTACATTGCAGAGAAAGGCTACAAGGAAGCAGATGATGAGCGTGAAATACTTTACTGATGCTATAAGCGGACTTTTGTTGCCGTAGACAAGCCTTGACGATGTGTTGTCAACATTTGATGTATTGCTTACAAAAACACCTATTAGAGAGCTTAATGTAATCGCAGTTGTTGCTAAAAGAGTGGATGCCATCATGTTATTGCGAAGCGTTTGAACTGCCAATACTCCATTTTTAAGGGGATCCTGAAAAAATGAAAAAATCGTTAAGAGACAATTCCTGAGGTTAGATTTGCAACTATATCACGAAATATATGTGCTTTATGCCATGGCAGAAACTAGAAATTACTGTATAAAATAAAGCACACATTCTCAATTTGCATTACCATTTACCAGTTATTTCTTACAAATAGATCCGTTGCAGCATACATAAGAACACATGAACAAATTAAATTTCTGCTAGCTGAAGTGTATCACCACTAAGCAAAGTTCACTTTATTAAGTTAGAATGAACCCTCTATGCTGCAAAAACAAATGGCTGCTGCTCCACGTACATACACAGTTGACAAGATTGCATGAGGTCTCCAATTCAAGCCTCCGACAGTCCGACTATTTTCCAAGTGAACTAAGAAAGTTACTGAACTCTAATTTGTATGTTCTATAACATTCTAAAAGCCAGTAAGACACTAAATACGCATTATAATGATACTTCCGGTCTTCCTCCTGATTTGGTTTTACCAATTATGAACTAGTGATTAAGAACCCCTTACGGAATTTAGTATGTCCTTGGCAGCAGTTTTTGATTGTCGCCCCCTTATCTAGTTATCTCCATCATCTACCAAAAAAGGTGGATACTTAGCTAATTACCTTGGAGTGATTTTATGACAAGTTTTCTAGAAAAAAACAGATGACTAAGATTTGAAAGAGTAAAAGATGAGAAGATATATTATTCCAATTTATTTCAATCAAAGGTCAACCATCACTAGTTTCTTTAAAAGGATACGGCACCAAGACGGAAACACAAAAGTAAATGCCAATGATGCCACTGTTACCAATGATCCAGAAGAATCAGTACAGTTATCATGCTAGAGAAATATCCTTCTCTGAAGACTTCTAACTCAAAGTATATTGTTCTTCAAAAATCAAGATCAATAGCATCATGTTCTGATTTTTACTTATCCAAGATGCCTGAACTTTTCGTCACACATCAGTGAAAAAGCTATCTATTGACCATTGATCACTATCTGTTAGCATTTGTGCTTGAATGTTCCACAGTACGATTTTTTTCGATACACTCTACTTTTCCATCAAAGTACGATTCCAATCAGATGGATTATAATAGTTTGAAACACAGGACACAAAGTATGAAAACATCAATGCTAGTTAAAGATGAAATTCAACAAATCCAGATATGGCAAAGTTACTTGAAGACCCTTCTAAGACAGCCTATCATCCTCCCTCTTTACCTCTCCTCCCTCTTTCCCAGTAAATTTATCGGTATTTACTCTGTATTTTTCAGATAAGTACACAATCGTAATCAGGAATCCTTAAAAGTATGTATTCTTTCTTTCAGCACTTTTGATGGTAACCAAGAAGGCGAGAAGGCAAGAACAGAATAAGTATGCAACATCATGGTGTTCTCTAATATGCTTTATGAAATCAATCACGGACGCCTAAACTTAAAAGATGGTATAGGAGCTATATCATGTGAACTTCAAAAGTTCAACCAATATCCTCTTCTCTTAGCTACATTACTTTACGAAATAATTTATAGCAAAGATTAAAGGCTTGAAACAGGTAAAGCAGACGTATACATGCCTAAATTATAATGTAAATTAACATTCCACCAAAAAACATCTCAGCAAAGAATATGTAACTCCACACTGTATCTATCTCAGAGTATGTTGAATTTATTAATCAAGATTAGCTTTTCATCACGCCAAATAGTGAAAACATGACTAGTAATCCATTAATCATAGTCGAGTGTCGCACATAACTCTGCTTTAATGTTCCCTTTATTTTAAACATGTAAAGATGATTAACAAAGTTACAAATACTAACTTCCATCTGCTTGACGGTCCAATTAAAAGTGAGAACATAATACATAAACTATACCACTAAGCCTAGCTTTACACTCTCAGCAGCCTACGAAGTCTCACCCTGGCCCCGGGCCTTCTTCTAAACTCATTTATATTGAGGCAACTTGATTTTACCGCCTAAAATTAGCAACTCTAACCATCGTTTTATTCATAATATACAATACCTACAACATATTTAGATTATTATCAGTTGAAGGAGATGAAATTGATATTGTTTGGATTATTATTAGACATATTTGACCGTAGACCTCGGGATAAAAATACTATTGAAAATTGGCTTCCAAAAAGTACACACCATTGCATTTATATCAGAAACAACTAAAAAACACAAACTGATAAAACAGAAATAATCACCACATTTAGTTTTCTAAGTACATTATAGACATCGCCATCATCCTCTTAACCCGAAGTGCCAAGAACGTAGACTATTGGATTATAAATTCAATAATAATTTGAGAGCTAGAGCAGAGCATCATCTAACTCATTAATTTTTTACAAAATTCACCTCACATTCTGCGAAATTTCGCAATTCCAAAGAGTATTTTAACTAGAGAAAATTATTAATTGCAACCTTATAATCGAGTAAATTCAGTAGGTCTTGCTTAGGACGGTATTAAATTAAGACCTCCCACAACTCCTTTTTTCAATGTAACATTATTTAGATCGTTTGTGAATGTCATCTTAACTTAAGACGGTCTTAAACAAGAATTTGTGGAGTAAATTAGTAAAGTCAAAGCATCAATTGCGTACGAAAAGAATCAAGTTGAGCCACATGTTAGACAACGCTGTCTTTATCCCTAACCTTTGACAAAACCTAACAAACTTGATATTATAATACCATAATTTCACACAATTCAGCAATTCTCACTTCACAATCATCAGAACTACATATCCGCTCCGTCTCCATCATTTGTTTACCTTCTATATTCTTTCCTGAGTATTTTAATAAAAAAATAAACAAATACGGAATAATTGAGACGGAGTACAAAACAAAATGCAATGCCTGACTTCCGGTAAAAATTGGGAACAATCAAATAATTTATAATTGTAAAACCGTCTTGCACGAGACTAACTAATAAATTCGGAAAGACGGAAAAATGAGAAAAGAGAAACATACGGCCATAAGAGAGTAGACCCATTGATGGCGAGACTCGGCATTGATCCCGATGACAGTATGTGTAGGATTGCGCTTGACCGCGATAACAAGCCAACAATGGTAAATCATAAACACTAGTAGTCCTAATGGTACTAACACCGCGTCTAATTGCTCCACCTCCATACTTGTACTATAACTTATTAGCCCGCCCTTTATTTGAGGCGGTGAGGATGGGATTATTCACTGTTATCGACAAGGACGCGGTTTGAACCCGTACTAATTTGTTTGCTTATTTTGCTCTGTTAAGTGGGAAGGGTCGTAAATTGTGTATTTGTGTGTGTATATATAGGACTCGTATAATATAAGGTTTTGAACTTTTGATGCGTATTTTGGGTGTGTTTATGTGAATGAAGCGACGAGGTAGTTGTTGCTTTTTAGCATTCTTTATTATTAGGTGGATGAAGTAATATTAAATTAGGGGTTTTGGACCGACGTGTTTATATGTGAGCTACGGTGGAGTCTGAATTGTATCACACTATACGACTATTTTAACGGTTTTTAGACGTTTATTATCGAAACCAAATGTTAACCGTGTTGGTGTCCGGATTATCTAAATTTACCATTTAAAACTTATTTTGTACGAATATAATTGTTTTGTCTTGTCTAATTAATACTACAGTATATTTTGTGTAAAAGTTATTTTGATAAAGTATACGTAATAGTCTGCAAAACACATATATCAGATAAGTTATCTAAGAGTGAAAAATGTTCCGCCACACTTAACCATAAATATTTGAAATCAGAAGATCTTATTTGTGACAGTCACAAATTTATGACCTCTCAGAACCCTTCTCCCACTTGCTCACCTATTTGCAGCTTGTAAAAGGCAGAAACTTGTGACAAAAAATGTCCATCACAAATGAGAATTTATCATGCACCGATCATTAGCGCATAGAATCAATTAGTGGACCGACCGAGACTCCAATCCCAACAACACATTGAAAAACAATAATATCTCTACAAAGCGTGGCTTAAATCTGGCATAATGCCACCAAATCACATTGAAAAACAATAAGACTATGTTTATCGGTAGTTCCTGCAGTCCTACTTAGACCTAGTTCCTGCATTAAAATATTAATATATATTATTTAACCTACTTACCAGACCTAGTTCCTGAAATTGTTATTTTATCAAGCCTCCCTTAACCTACTTAACATCACATACTTTTTATTATATATCCCATACATCATAATTTGGTTTTGCTAAGAGAATAGATATATTTACAATTAATATAAATTAAATTTTATATATAACAACATTCGAAAAAGAAACACGGTTTTTAAATAACAAAAATATGATACGGAGTATAAGTAAAACTAAAATGAATTCCAAAATATATCAGATGTGATCTCTATTTGTAGAACACAAAAAGTTGTGAATATTGATGTAATTTTTATTTATTTTAAATATATACAAATAAAACTATATTCATTTTTAGATAAAATAAAAGGTGGACAAAATATAAAATCTCACTCCCTCCTTTTTTTTCCACGTGCCATATTTTCATTGGGCTTGCATTTTGCTTTTGCAGTAGGTATTTTGGTTTTGTGTTGTGGTTTGGCGTTCCAAAGTTCGTTCAAGGAGTTCCTACCAGCCTAAGACCATCCCCAAGCAGAAGGTCACCTTAATCGGGTCACCGAAATTTTTCCTCTTAATCACGCCTTATTAATCTTGACCCATTTTCACCCTCCCAAGCAGAAGGTCACGACCTAGGTCACCAACCCAATCATTTTTCCACTTTCCAACATTTCAATCATTACCACATCTACCTCACCATAATCTCTCTCTTACTT
>JAGPOY010004823.1:0-11560 GCA_018983105.1 Silene uniflora | reverse complement strand
CCAAATATCATCATTATAAGAACCTAAGCTCAAAGAAACCAATGCTTGTTTCTTTACTTGTATTCCATTGTCCCCGTTCAACCAATGTAGCTTGTAAGGTCTATCTCGATTCTTAGTTTGTAGTTTTAGTTCATCAACTAGTTCCTTTGACACCACATTCGTACATGAACCACTATCGATTATAAGATTACAAACTTTAGCATGTACCTTGCATCGAGTGTGAAATATTTGCTCCCTTTTCTCGGCTTCGACTGAACTTGTTTCCACATGAAGATTGCGAATCACCAAGCACTCCTCTTCACTCAATGGATCAACATCATAGGCCACGCCTTCTTCTTCATTCTCCTTAATATCGGACAGATTATTGACATGTTCAGGTGTAACGAACTCCGGAATCAAATTGCATAGCTCTTGAGCGGTAAGTGCTCTCTTTTGTGGACATTCGTTTGCTATGTGTCCATAGCCTTGACACTTGAAACATCGCCTCATCGAGTTGCCTTTAGCCTCCACGACCACTGACTTTCCTTTGTCCTTCACGTCTTCTTTTAGGACCTCTTTGTGTTTGTTAGTAGTTGGTCTTGAGTAAGAACTCGAACCAGCACTTGTCCCTCTTGAATATGCATAGGATTTCTTCGTTTTATCTTGCTTCTCAAATTTTAGAGCCAATCGACACACATCATCGAATCCATCATAAATTTGGACCTCAACTCTAGAAGCAATAGATGGAGTAAGTCCCTTGATGAATCTTGCAACTCTAAGCTCTTCCTTTTCCTCCAAGTCACAAAGAATCGTCATCTTCTCAAACTCTTTAATGTACTCGGCCACGGACAGCCCTTCTTGTGACAAAGCTCGCAACTTTAGGTAATTCTCTTGTTCATAGTCTTTAGGTAAGAACCTCTTTGTGAGGTGCTTCTTTAGCTTTTCCCAAGTATCAATCTTCTTGTTCTTTTCTCTTTTTCGCTGTTTCTTCAAGTTCTCATACCACAACGATGCATAATTAGTAAGTTTAAGAATTGCTACCTTGAATTGTTTATGCTCATCGTACTCTTTGTATTCGAAAACTCGTTCAGCTTGCCTAATCCAATCTAAGAACTTTTCGGGATCCAAATCACCTTTGAAATCAGGTATATCAAGCTTTAGGCCTCGATCATCATCATGCTTAGCCATGTTCTTCCTCTTGCAGCTAGCTTCGTCCTTCTCCGAGTCAGAACCGCCACCACCAGCCCTTGACCTGCTCCCGCTTGAACTCCTACCACGCTCCTTTGGAATATCATGCAACATCTTCCCGAAATTCTTCATCATATAATTCATTTGAGCCATCGTTCCCTTTAATTCATCTAGTTGTCCTTGGAATGAGCTTGCAAAATCGTCACCAACACCTTTGCTTGAATCGGCATCACCTGGCATCTTTGCTTCCCAAGATTAATTTGCTAAGAAAAAAATTAAGAACCTTGCTCTGGTAACCAATTTGATGTAAAACTAATGCAATTTAAACGTTAGTTTTAGATTAATAATAACGCAGCGGAATTAAGGTAATATATTTTGTGTTTTTGTATGGTTTGAACGAAAATAAAAAGGGATATGGAGTGAATTGCTCTCCTTCCTCGCAAGGAACTCGATTAACCCACAACTACACTCAACCTCGCAAGATCGAATGGATCTTATCTCACCCTCGCAAGAACGAAATACTGAACTCTAATAACTCGCAAGCAATTAGACTTAACAAGAACTCTTGTATTAACTCTCCAAATTGTATGTTAAAAACTGAATACATAGCTCCCTATTTATACTAAAATCAGCCGACTCTAAGACCTCAAAACAGGCGTGTAGCCTTTCCTAAAACGGACTCAAAGACCTTTGGCAAATTTGCCTTATTACTACTTGCTAGGAATAGGAAAGAAACTATAAGGAAATAATACAACTCCCTTATTCTTATTAGCTAAAATAACATAAGGAAATTAACTAACTAATAAGCTAATTCTAACCGACCCTTAACCGACTCCAGGCAGTGGTCCCTCATGATGGCCTGCCTTGGAATTCGTGCAAGCTCCAACCGACTACAACTCATTCCCGTTGTTGTTCCACGTTATCATAGTCACGATACTTGAGCCCATTTTGAAACCTTCAAAAATGTGAGTTACATTTCTACTAATTAGGACTTCATTTTCATTTAACTCCAATGCTCCCGCATCAATCACGCTGACCACATAAGAGACCGTTTCCACACACATCATAAGTCGCTCTACCCAACGCCCCTCAAAGCCCACAAAATGTAAAACAACACGCAAGAAGCCCCATTCCACTCTATCATAAGTCTTAGCCATGTCAAGCTTAAGCGCCATATGACCACCTCCACTCCTATTGTTCTTCATGTGATGAAGCATTTCAAAAGCAATAAGAACATTATCGGTAATAATCCTACCTGGGGTGAAAGCACTCTGATTTTCCGAAACAATATCTCCCAGAAACTCCTTGAGGCGATTAGCTAACACCTTGGAAATTAATTTATACACCGCATTACAAAAACTCATAGGCCGAAATTCAGTCATTTTTTCTGGGGCCTTCTTCTTCGGGATAAGAACAATATTGGTCTTATTTAAACCAACCGGCATTGGAGCTCCATTAACCTCCCCTAGCACTACACAAACCACAGAGGGACCCACAATGTGCCAATACGTTTGATAAAAGAGACCGTTCATACCATCAATACCCGGAGCTTTAAGGGGGTGCATTTGATTCAGCGCGAAGACCACCTCCTCTTCCCTATAGTTGCTACGTAGCCCCATATTCATCTCGTCCGTAACCCAACCCTCAACTCCCGCCAGCACAGCACTAAAGTTCGAGGGGCGCGAGCTTGTGAACAACTCAGCAAAATAGGACACAGCGCAATTAGGATGTCATGGCTCTCAACAAAAGTTCTCCCATTATCATCGACAATTTTAGCAATGTGATTTTCCGTCCTACGTTGCCCAGCTTTTCGGTGGAAACATTTGGTGTTGCGGTCCCCATCACGTAACCAGAGAACCCTTGATTGCTGCCTCCAAAAGAACTCCTCTTGCCGAAGCAGATGCGCAATCTCCTTGAAAAGTTTATGTCTCTCCTTTACCAAAGGTACTGATCTTGCTCCTTCATTAAGCCGAATTAGCCAATTCCGCTTCTTTGTAATATCTCTTAAGATTTTACCAATACTCACCCCACAAGGATGCGGTCTTTTAATGAAGTTGAGACGGTAGCATTTACTCAAAAGTGCAATGAGGTCTTACATGCAAGCGTACCGCCTAAGCTACAGGATCTGGGGAGTTTTTCTATTCCTTGTCATATTGGTCATCGTGCTAATAGTAAAGCTCTTTGTGATTCGGGAGCTAGTGTTAATGTTATGCCATATTCTATTTGTAAAAAGCTTAATTTGAGTCAACTTAATGTTACTAATATGACCTTACAAATGGCTGACCGTTCAATTAAACACCCTTTAGGTGTCTTAGAAGACGTGCCAGTCAAAGTAGGGAAGTTTTTCATACCTGTTGACTTTGTTGTTTTAGATATGGCTGAAGATATCCAAATTCCTAGCATATTGGGCAGACCATTCCTTCACACTGCAGGGGCAGTTATTGACCTTGGAAAGGGTCAACTTACATTGGTTGTGGGGGATGACAAAATCACCTTTAGTTTAGAGAAAGCATTAAAAAACATATGATAGATAAAACCTATGACAAAATCACCTCGAGTATAGGGCTATGTGGGCCATAAAGGAGCTAAATATGGATCCCTCACTGGCGGGTGAGAAAAGATTGATGCAATTGAATGAACTTGATGTGTTTTGATTGCATGCCTATGATAGTGCTCGAGTGTATAAGGAGCGGACCAAGAAGTGGCATGACAAGCATATCTTGCAACGAGAATTTCATGTGGGTGAGAAAGTTCTACTATTTAACCCTCGTTTGCGCTTGTTTCCAGGTAAGCCCAGGTCTAGATGGTCAGGACCATTCACTGTTGTTTAAGTGAACAAATTTGGGTCAGTTACGCTGAAAACTGACAAAGGTGAGACTTTTAAAGTGAATGGGCAACGCTTGAAAGTCTACTATAAAGTAGAGCTGATCAAATGGCCCAGGCCCGCTAGCCCGACCCGGCCCAGCCCGATTTTTCCCGGGCTTGGGCTTCGATTTTAG
The DNA here is from genome assembly GCA_018983105.1 of Silene uniflora. Lineage (NCBI taxonomy): Eukaryota > Viridiplantae > Streptophyta > Magnoliopsida > Caryophyllales > Caryophyllaceae > Silene > Silene uniflora. The sequence goes on along the minus strand of JAGPOY010004823.1, from coordinate 7,394 downwards.
GCCCAAAAAGCCCATGGCCCGAAGCCCGCGGCCCGATTCATAAAATAGGGCCTGGTTTGGGCCAGCTTCAAGGCCCGAATTTTGGCCCGGCCCAGCCCGACCTAAACATATGCAAGATTTCCGAACTTATGTATAGGTTACGGATGTAAATAAGAGTTACTAAAAAATTAACTAACCAATTTCTATATAATAAATAAACCTTAATAATTTATTTACCAATATTAGTGTGATGAACCTTAGTTTTCCCAGTAAGTTTGCGATACATATGCTAATGATTTTGTTTACCACACTAATAGTCTGATATCAACAATTTATTTACTAATATTAGTGTGATAAGTTAAAGAGTTTGAGTCTAAAGAGCATCATATATCAATACAACACTATAACAACATAAATTTTGAGCACGTACTAATATACATTATTAAACTACTAAAAAATTATATTTCATAACAAGGATTTCTAGTATTTGAAGAGTAAAAATAATAAGCCCGAAACGGCCCGAATTAGCCCGAAGCCCGCTATAAGCCCTCATGGGCCGTGTTTGGGCCGAAAAAATAGGCCTAGGCTTTTGACCCGGCCCAACCCAGCCCGCGCACATGGGCCTATTTTTATGCTTCAGTCCGGCCCAAACCCGACCCAGCCCGGCCCATGATCACCTCTACTATAAAGGTACTTTTGTTGGAGTGATAGAGGCCGTTGACCTCTTCACTATTGATTCCTCTCACTGATGAGGTAATACGGTCGTGCGGGACCGCTTAAACCAGTGCTACCGGGAGGCAGCCCGAATTTCCTTTGTAAAATTTTTGTAATTTAGGATTTAAGTGCATTTAAATTTACGTATTTCACATTAATTAGAGTGAAGAGAGGCGGAGAATTTAACGTATTTACAAGTATTTTTGCAGATTAGGACGGAATATTTGACGTAAATTGACGTCGTGGAAAATTGAGTTGATCAGGAATGAACTCGATCGAGTCGCAGGTTACTCGATCGAGTTTCATATGGGAATTAATTAAATTATTACGCCGTAATTGGGTGACTCAGGAACATATGAACTCGATCGAGTTCCCCACAACCCGATCGAGTTCCCTCAGTGAACCCGGTTCCGCGTCCTTTCTTCCCTTATTTCCCGGCCCCTTATTCATTGCAATTCATTATTTCGTCTTTCTTCATCATATTTTCTCTTTAGATCTAAATATTTCCTCTACTCTAATTGCTTCATATCATCACCATACTTCAATTTCTTGATCCTAAGTTGACTTCGTGCTATTTAATTCACTCCATTGTGTTTATTGTGTGCTTAAATCATCTTATTCTTCCACTTTGAGGTAATTTTCGAATTGTATTTTATATAGTCCAAAAATTTCATATTGTTGCCTATTTGTGGTGTTTCTTGCCTTGAATCTTCCATTGCTTGATTATAATTGTTATTTCCTTGTTATTTAACCCCTTAATTGTTGAATTTAAGCCCCAAAATTGAAAATTTCAGAATTAGGGTTCTTATTTTCGGGTCCTATTTAGCATTAAATTGGATAGTAATTGTGTTTATTAGCTTGGAATGTTCATTGTCTATCATATAATTGCAATTTCCTGGCTTGTGTGTGATTTTCGACCCAAAAATCGAATTTTTCGAATCACTTTGTCTTAAAAACGGGAGCCATGTGACATTAAAACTGGTTTGTAATTGTGTTCATGACATTTGTAGGCATGTCAAACCCAGAATCGAGCACTAGACGGGTGCGGAGAAGACGGGAACCTATCCGGGAGCCTAGTGTGGAAGAGGAAGAGGCTATGGAAGAAGAAGAAGAAGAAGAAGAAGAAGAAGAAGAAGAAGAGGAGGAGGAGGAAGATGCCCAAATGTACTACCCTTTTATCGTATTTCGGGATGCTATTCAAGAAGATAATTTTGCCCGATTAGCTACGCGAAAAATGGAAGCCACTCGGTGTGTTAATCGAGCTATTTTGCGTCTTCTTAAAATAGAAACCATGATGGAAGATATGTTTGACCAAATTGGTTTATCTGGCTTGTTTGATTTACAAGAGCTTTCTTATCGTCCACTTACATTGGAATTTTTGAGCTCGTATTCTTTTGATCGGCGGCGACGTCGCGTCAGTTTTCGGCTACTTAACCAAGAGTTTGACATATCTTGTGATGAGCTTGCGGGGCATTTAGATTGTGACCCCCATGCGGATGGTGATTATTATGTTATTCCGGAAGATAAGGCTTCGTCTCATTATTTTCCCCTATTTACGGGTTTTTCTGATGTTGATACTAGTGCCATGGTTCTTAGTGATGTCCAACATGTTTGCCTTAAGTTGTTTATGAGGATGATGGGTTATTTTCTTTATGGTCGTCATGATAAGAGTTGACTATGTTACATAATCGGCCTTTGACGAAAATCTCGCTACATAATACGAACCCGTAAGATCCGTTAATGTCAATTTACCTTTAATCGACCATTTGGCATGCAACTTTCTCATTAGAGACAAATACCCGATGTTCTTATCGAACATTTTGATAATCAGGGAGTGTCTCCATGGCTTGTTGCATGGGATTTCAATGAAACTCGGTCTATTAATGAACGGCATGGAGGAGACGATAATATGATCAGACAGTGTGCTAACTTTAACAATTGGATCGAGAACTGCGATCTTATTGAGCTTGCTTTCACTGGTGCCTCACACACTTGGGCGAGAGGTAATTCTATTGAAACTAGGCAGAGCGCGAGGCTTGACCGAGCCCTCTGTAATGGCGAGTGGAGTACTATTTTTGAGGAAGCCATGGTCCGTCACTTACCTGCGGTCCAGTCGGACCATTGTCCGTTATTGATTTCTCCCAATGGTTTTGCACCAATTAGTAGGATAAGACGGCCATTCCGATTTCAAGCTTGTTGGATGACTCACGAAAATTTCCAAGCTTTCTTAGAGAATAATTGGCCTTCGCATGGTATTTTTCCTTCACGTCTTGAGGGGCTCTCAAAGAAATTGCAGGACTGGAATGCGGATGTGTTTGGCAACATTTTTAGGCAGAAAAATAAACTCCTTGCTCGAATAGCCGGCTGCCAACGTATACTATCCGAGGTTAGAGATCGCGGTTTAATTATTTTAGAAGCAAAGCTGCGGAAAGAGTTGGATGAGGTTTTGGGTCAAGAAGAATTGTTATGGTACCAAAAATCGAGAGTAGATTTCATTAAAGACGGTGATCGCAACACGGCATATTTTCACGTTAGTACCCTTGTTCGAAGATGGAGCAACAAAATTAATTCCCTGAAAAATAATGATGGAGAATGGACAGAAGACCCGGTAGAAATTAAGCAATTAGTTGTTGTTTTTTTTAAAAATCTGTATACTGAAGAGCAGGAAGCGGGAGATATGAGTTTGATTCCTTGGGACTTGTTTCAAGAATTTGGGAATAAAGATTGGGAGTGGCTAACTCGTCCATTCAATCTCGCTGAAATCGAACATGTTATTATGCATATGGGATCTCTTAAGGCGCCAGGACCGGACGGATTTCAAGCACTCTTTTACCAAAAAAATTGGCAGCTGATCCAATCGTCTCTATGTGATATGATTCTCAAAGCTCTCGAAGGTAAGGGGATTCCGTAAGGACTTAATGACACACATATTGTTCTAATTCCCAAGGTTAATACTCCTGAAACGATTGCTCAATTTAGACCGATTAGCTTGTGCAATGTTGCCTACAAGATTATCAGCAAAACCCTAGCGAATCGTATCAAACGAGTTCTACCTCATGTGATTTATGAGACCCAAAGCGGGTTTGTCCCGGGTCGCCAAATTACAGATAATATAGTAATTTTTCAAGAAGCAATACATTCTATGAGGAAAAAGAAGGGTGGCACGGGTTACATGGCCATTAAAATTGATCTTGAAAAGGCGTATGATCGTCTAAAATGGAGTTTTATCCGAGCTACACTTAGGGACATGTGATTCCCAAGCCTTTTAACTAATGTAGTCATGGAATGTGTTTCGTCCCCCCGTATGCAAATTCTTTGGAACGGAGAGCCAACTGAGCAGTTTAAGCCGACTAGAGGTGTTCGACAAGGAGACCCTTTATCGTCATACCTATTTGTTATGTGTTTGGAGAAACTCCAGCAAGCCATTGATATGGAAGTCCGAAATCAGAATTGGAAACCACTCAAAATTAGCCGCAGCGGTCCAGGTATTACAAATTTGTTTTTCGCGGACGATATGGTTCTTTTTGCCGAGGCCAAGGAGGACCAGGCCCTTGTTTTACGATATGTCCTTGACAATTTTTGCCAAGCTTCGGGGGAGAAGATTAGTGAAGCTGAGTCACGGGTTTTCTTCTCTAGCAACACAGATCAAGTCGCAAGAGCAGCTGTATGTAATGCCTTACGCTTTGAAGAAACAGACGATCTTGGTATTTATTTGGGCATGCCTACCATTAATGGTAGAGTGAATCGTCATACTTTCGCTCATTTGGAAGAAAAAATGAACAAAAGACTTGCTGGTTGGTCCACAAAAAAGCTATCGTTAGCCGGACGAGCTACATTGGTCCAATCGGCATTAACTACAATTGCTAATTATAGAATGCAGTCGGCTAAGCTTCCACGTACTATTTGTGATTCTATCGACAGAAAGTCTAGGCAATTCTTGTGGAGCGGGAATGAAAATAAGAAATCAGTCCATTTGGTCTCCTGGGAGAATATCCAAAAACCCAAATCTTTAGGCGGGCTAGGTATTCGGTCGGCTAGACAAGCTAATGCGGCTTTCTTAACCAAACTGGCGTGGAGAGTTTTGGCCGAGCCGTCTAGTCTATGGTCACGGGTCTTAAGAGCAAAGTACTGCAATAATCGTCGTGACATCGACATTTTCCAACCAAAGAATGGCATGACTAATGTATGGGCCGGTATATCAGAGCAATCCAAGACGGTAGTCAGAGGGTCTGCCACGGCGGATGGAAATGGGAGACGCACTCTGTTTTGGGGTCATGCGTGGGTCGATGGTATTTGTCTAGCGGACCACGTCTTATCTCCTATCCCAGATAATTTACTCGAAGATACCGTGAGTGATATGTGGAGTAGTAGCAGCGGCTAGAAGTGGGAGTCCTTTGTAGATTTTCTCCCGCAAAATATTCTTCAACGCATTTCGTCAATCCATCTTGTAAACGATCCTGACCTCGAAGACTCTTTGTATTGGAAAGGTACCTCGTCGGGAAAATTTTCAATTAAATCGGCTTTAGGCATCCTGCAAGGTGATGACATATCCTCTAACCCTGATAACCCGGACTGGAGAACAATTTGGAGACTCCCGGTTCAGCAACGTATTAGAATGTTTATTTGGCTCGCCGCCCACGGTAGACTTATGGTGAATGTGAATCGGGTACATAGAAATTTGGGAGATAATCCTATGTGCCCAAGGTGCTGCGAGGAAGAAGAAACTACTGAGCATCTGCTTCGCTCTTGTCCCGTCTCCCGTCAAATTTGGAATTTACTAGGTATCCGCCCCTCTAATAATTCTTTTTACAATTTTCCCTTTTGTACTTGGATCACTAAAAACGCCTGCAATGAGGTACTCTCGTCGGTTGCCGATTGGCTAATGCAATTTGCTATTACGTGTTGGTGGATTTGGAGGTGGAGGAATAACATTGTTTTCGATCGGAGCGGAGAAAATCCTACAGAACCTCGTAACTTTTTATTTCAGCAATTTGCTAGCTCGAAGATGGCCTTCGACAGGTATAATATCTTTATTCCTCAGCCGAAATTACCAAGAACCGAAATATTTGTACGCTGGTGACCTCCACCACACGGTTGGGTACAATTGAATACAGACGGAGCGGCTAAGGGGAACCCGGGACAAGCTGGAGGCGGTGGTATTATTCGTGACGAGACGGGTAATTTTATCTCTGCTTATTACTTCTCATGTGGTATTTGCTCGTCCATGAAAGGCGAATTACTAGCTTTATTAGCCGGATTAGAGAAAGCGAAAGCACTAAGCATCAGGAAGCTTGTAGTCCATATGGATAACGCACCATGTGTTGGGCTCGTTACCGAAGATCAGCTGGTCAGCAATAGTCTAAAATTTTTTGTCTTAAGATGCCGAGAGTTGGTGAAAGAAAGTCATTGGGTCGTCAAAGTTCACCACACGTATAGGGAAGCTAACAGAGTGACGGATCTTTTGGCTAATCGTGGCGTTTATTCAAGCACTCTAGTTCAGCATCTGCAAACCCCCTTTTCCTCAGCTGCGTACTATTCTCACAGAAGACATATTTGGGGTTGCTATTCCCCGTGTAATAGCGAATAATTAATTAGTTTTGTTTTTCGGGGCTTAGCCCCTCTTTCTTACCAAAAAAAAAACCCTCCTACCATTTTTCATTTCTCCATTTCTCAATCTCTCTCTATTCATCCTCTCAAAACAAAGAAAACACCATATTCATCTCAAATCTCCCTTACTACCCCTAAAACCTCCATAATTCATCCATTTCTCAACCAAATTTCATAAAATTTATATTTTCGGACTCCTCTCATCATTCCCCATCTAGTGGTAAGTTTTATTTTCATTTCCCCCAATTTTGTTTTAAGGCTCATCTTTTAGGGTTTCGATTTTAAGCCTTATAATTGTGTTTTTATGTTTCTAATAGATGAAGAATATGAAGATGAGTTAGGGGAGTCTTATATTATTGAAGGACAAGAGTAGATTTCGTTTTTAGAAGCTTTCTCAAGTTTATATTTTGTCTTTACTAGCTTAAGGTAACTTTTCTTTATGTAACAAGTTTATATTTAATTGATGTGTCAAAAGTGTGTGTTAACTGTGTGAGAAATGCGTGATGTCCGTATGTACGATGTACAATACCCCTTTTGATGTTTGAGTACGGGAGCGAACTTCGGGACGAAGTTCATTTTAAGGGGGGAAGACTGTAATACCCCGTATTTTATATAATCGATTAAACGGATATTATTATATATTAGTTATTATACATTTTATATTGGGTTGGCACGATGGTAATTAAATAAAAACGGGTAAATAGTAAGTGAGTCGGGAATTAATTAAATAAGTATTTCGTAATTAGAAAATGAGCGGGTTTCGTAGAATGGGTCGGATACCAAATTAAACCTAGACTATATATATCAAGAAACCCTAACCCTACACACTCTAACGTCGTTCATGTCGTGGAAGAGGGGAATGCAGCCATAGATCGTCACAAGGTAAATTCTTAACTACTCGCCTTAAGACGAATATAACTTGTTAATTAGACCGCTATATGACGAACCTAGGATACCGTTGTGACCGTGGGATGGCAGGGATTGACTAGGACCTGCCGTTGACCACCTTTGACCGACGAGAAGGGGGTATTCGAAGGGGTTTCAGGTGGTGGTTGTGGCGTTTGTGATAGGCGTTATATAATTGTTTTGAACCC
>JAGPOY010004822.1:0-16141 GCA_018983105.1 Silene uniflora | reverse complement strand
GGTCAGCCGGTGCAGAATATGCCCCATCACTCGTGTTAGATTAAGATCTTTTACTTCTATTCGGTCCGGCTGTCCCACTTTTATGTCTCATCTTGTGTCCCTTAAGATCTTAACTCATCATACTTGAAATACTCGTAATTAGTTCAATTCTGTTCTGAATATTTGGCTCCAAAGGCGGGATTAAAAATATTAAAACAAAAATTGAGGTTAGTTTACTAGTCAATTATCATCAGACAATGGTCTACATACTACACTAGTCTATGCACTGGGAGCAGGTCAGCCTGAAAGTTTGAAAGAGAACTGGAACATACTCCAGTTATTATGCAACAGGCTGAGCATCTTATGATAACAGGAGCAACTAACTCATTAAACGCTGAGTTTAGGGCAAAATTGTGAGTCGACAAATCTCGAAGTAAACTCATCAACACAAGCCATTCGAATTCTTTCAGGAGTTGCAGGAGTGTCAAGCGGAAACCAGTCAGTGTAACCTGCTTCTGCTCTAGCAGCTGCTATAGCATCCTTTATTGCGAAAAACACTGATGATGCCAGAAAGAATGGAGGTTCCCCAACTGCTTTGGATGAATGTACAGCTTTGTCATTTGGAGCTCCCTGCAGATTCAAGTAATATACATTAAAGTCTGCGTTCAAAGCGAAAATGACCATCACAGCACATAATATACTCAACACCAATTTTACTCTGACTTTTCACTTTTATGAGCCGTACCTTATCCGACATGATACTCTAGGAGATGGGTATATTACCCGTACATGATCTAAACAATCCACGACTTCCCTACTAGAGCCAAATAGCGAGACACTCAGTGCTCATGACAAAAGTAGAGATACAAATTGTGTATGAAACACTTGGTCTGACGATGATTTTCACTCTTATTTCCCTAATTCTCTGTCACTGTAAAAATAATGAAGATAAATTGCTCTTTCTGAGTATTTCCAACTTTTGATTAGAAAACATGCCCCCGCACGTGCCTCTATCCGAGTCTGAGGAGTAATGTAGCTCATCACGATATGACTTCTCAAAAGCAAACCAATTAAGTTGATCCAGGGAAATTTTTCCTAGGTTGAAAAGATAAATTGCTCTTTCTCATTAACCTTAGAAAAAGCATCGGAGGCTCGCATATACTGTCTTGAGGTTTAAAAAGCACATAAACAAATTCCGTTTCCTAATGATCTGCAAGAGATCTACAAGATTTATAGGCTAATGTGTGTAGATCATGTCATCTAGACATTAGCACTAAACATTGTGAAGTAAGGAGAAGATCAGCTAACCTTGAAAATTGCTATGTTGAATTTTAAAGGAACGTCGTTCATTGACGGAATCTTGTAAGTCCCAGGTCCGCATGTGTACAGGTTACCCGGAGGTATCCACTTGTGAGCTGCATCTCCCCACTTGAGCTCCTCTAGAGCAACCCAGCCCAATCCCTGCATGAACGCTCCTTCGATCTGCAGTAAATATGGGATGTGAGAAACTAAGACAATATGATATGAATAAGCAAAAATTTCGGTCAGAGTATCATATAGTCTACAATGAAAAGACAAATAGTCAAGAACTCTTATCATCCAGACACAGGCAACAAAACAAGCTCAACAAAAAAAGCGGTCTCGAACAATTTGCATAAATTAATCAAAATAGTTGCTTCACATTATTGCCTATATCAGACAAGGATTAGTGTTCAGCAATTAGCCAGTACAACAAGAACAAAGGTCATTGGTCTCGCAAATTGACATTGGCTAACATGTAAAGAACTAACAATGGTAGTTGATTGTGAAATTTCTAATTACTTTTAACGCAAAATCTCATTTTAGACGGCCTATTCCGTCTGAAGCCTTCAGACGGAATATGCCGTCTGAAGTGAGACCTACTGTTACTTTAAATACCCTAAATTAATAACAGAAAGAGCCGTGTAGTTTGTAGTCTCAGTGTCTCATTAATTTTACGTGTTTATTATGATAACTGGGTCTTTTTAAAAAATATAATTCCTGAAAACCAAACAGCACCAATGATGTTATAAGCATACAAGTTAATGTGATTGTTAATGTGACTCTAACCATACTGTTAACAAACTGCTATGAATAGATCCGGAGGACTTTGGGAATATACTTTACCTGACCAACATCAATGGCTGGATTGAGAGAATATCCAAGATCCAAAATGACATTTGCATCTCTTGTATGGAAATCTCCAGTCAATGTATCAATCTCAACCTCCGCAAAAGCAGCACCATTGGTGAAGTATCTAAAAAGATTTCCAGTACAGGTCTCCCAATTAAAACCAATATCAGGTGTAACATAAAATCCATGAGCAGATAGGTCTATTCTCTCCATATAGCATGCAGTTGCCAACTGAAATGAAAGAAAATCATGTCAAAGAATAGGTCGTAGTTGCGCTCATTACAAACAAGCATATAAAAAACCAAATCATGTTACCTCTGCAAATGTACTAAAGCTACGCTTTGAAGTAATAGGCTCCATCCTTGCTTTTATTTGTTCACAGGCATCTAAAACAGCAGCGCCATACATATCAGAACTTGCTGATGCCGACGTTGGTGAAGCGTTAGGCACCTATTTGGAAACATATGAAACGATCATAATACAAGTCAACAACATCACCCTCAGTATTACTGCAAAACTTATTCTTAGCCTATTAAAGGCCAGGGGTTTCCATTTTCCAATAAAACCAAACACAATGACTCATCAAACTGGTTGCATATCTTTTCATTGATTAGTACTCGTTAGAATCAATTTTCACTGAAACTAATGAAGCAATTTTCATTAAGGGTAAAAAATAACTTGTGTTATCAACACAGAAAATGTTGTGTACATACAAACCCCCATACCCCGACATTTGAGAACCACAGAGGCATAGGAGGTAATGTTGTTTTATTAATAGGGAGTGAAATATGCATGAGAAAGGATTTTATGTTGCAGATGTACCTTGTCCGTACTGGTCTCTGATATGAATACAGAATTGAGAGGGATGTCAAAAGCAGAAGCGGCAATCTGAGCAACTTTGGTGTGTAAACCTTGCCCCATCTCAACACCTCCATGAGTAACTAAAACAGTGCCATCAGTATAAACCTGGACAAGTGCACCTGCCTGTAATTACAACAGCCACGTACCTCATTATGAGATCAAGACTAAGAGTTTCCATTTAGTCAAATACATGAATAGACAAACATTAAAAATTAAGCAAATATTATAAAGTGCTAAACATTTTTCAGAAGTGAAACACTAATAGAAATAAACAGGAACAATGTGCGTCTAGTGTCTACAGTTAATCATGTTACCTGATTAACAAACTTGGCTGTAAAAGATATTCCAAACTTCGTGGGAACCATAGCGATTCCACGCTTTTTCCACCGATTCTTAGCGTTAAACTGATCAACCTCAGCACGTGCCCTTGGAAAATCACAAGATGACTTCAGTTGATTCCACAACTTGGGCAAGGTAAAGTTCTCAAGCTTTTGGCCATAGTGCATTATTGAGCCTTCCTGTTGGAAGTTCATCTCCTGTGATCACAAATTTGAGAGGAACACTATACATAAGCCATTAAAATCATAAACGTTACTGATTAATGAAACTATATATGCGAAACTAGTGCACATAATCAGAACTTATAAAACCACCAAACAAACCAAACAAAATGACTCATCAAACTGGTTCATATCATCAGCATAGCTTCAGTGATTCACAATAGACATCAACTTACGGCTATGTAATATTTACCTTGATCTCCTCTGGACTTTTTTTGAGCTCCATGGCAATCCTCTGAATCCAATTTTCAGCAATAAGCATCGCTTGAGGACTACCAAATCCACGAAAGGCAGTGTTGCTAGGGAAATTAGTGAAGCAAACTTTTCCATTAATCCGAACATTTGGTATTTCATAAACATTGTCTGCATTGAACATTGCACGTTCAAGAATGGCTAGAGAGAGATCGAAAGAATTCCCGGCATTATTGTATATCTCAAGATCAAGAGCTAGCACCTTTCCCTCGTTTGTGAACCCTACCTGAATTCAGTGGTACCAGACATTAGAAAAATATTAAATGCATAGATACCACATCAAGAAGTGCAGGTAAACTAGGTAAAGTCTTAGCCTCAGTGTGGAAAACAACACAAGGGACAGGGACAAGAAAGCTATGACTGCAGTCTCCAGCAATATAGATTTGAGGGTATTCGGGATTTAATCCTTGAAACCCTCACCGCCCTTATTAGGTAGTTCACATGAAAATTTATTATTGTATTACGTCAATGTATCGCTAGAGGTTAAGGCTTTAAGAATACTGTAAGATGCCACAAAGCTTGACTAAAAGGACCAAAAGACTCATACAGTTATGCATGATACTAAAGAAGTAAACCATACCTTATACTTCCCAAGAAAGCTATGTCGCTGTCCAGTGATCATCATGTCAACATCTCGGTCTAATACAATTTTAACAGGCTGGTTTAATAGGTAAGATGGAACAGAGGCTGCAGCAGCAATGAAAGCCGATCTGGTTTCTCTGCCACCAAACCCACCACCAATCCTCTTAGTTTTGCAAACTACTTTTGACATAGGAAGACCAAGAACATGACTAACATACTGCTGGTGCTTCTGTGGTCCCTGCACAGGTATATTCAACAAATAAGGATTTCATAAGGAAACAAAGTCAGGTCTCCAAAAAAAGAAGACATATTTAGCAAATTCAGGCAATGTCAACAAATTTAAACTGTCAAAAGCACTGAAAATGAGATGTTTTTCATAGTTCATATGATTGTTTACGAGTACTTACTTGGGTGGAAGATATCATTTGAACTTCATTACCACCATCGATTGTCCAGACTAAACTGTTATGTGGTTCCATATAAAAGTGTTCCTGACCACCGATTCGTACCTCTCCTTCTATAATTCGCTCGCACTGACCAGACTCAAAGCAGAGTTGTACATCACCTTTTTTCAGAACCTTCTCTGGATGAGGATGAAAACTATTACATCTGATCGCATCCTCAATAGATAGTATAGGAGGCAACTCTTCATACTCAACATGTACTCTTCTGGCTGCTAACTTTGCATTTTCATGGGTATCAGCAACCACTATGCCAATAACCTGCATAATTTAAAAATGGCTGTTGAGTGTTACTCAAATGAGAATATGAGATGCAATACTTCTAACATTATGGCACAGTTGCTACCTGGCCTACACAAGTTACCAACTCCGAAGCAAAGAGTTCTTCATCAGTGAAAATTGGCCCAATATGATTATCTCCAGGGACATCTTTGGCAAAAAATATGCCGGCAAAGCCAGGTGAAGACTTTGCGTTAGAATCATCAATAGAAACTATAAGTGCATGGGGCATTTGACTCAGAATCAGTGCAGCATGTAAGCAACTGGGCGGCGTGGGCAAGTCATCAGCATATTCTGCCTCACCTGTGACCTGTTTAAAAATATGAAAACAGCAAGTAAACCTAAGATAACAGTATATAACGGAGTGATAACAAAGTTTGTATGAGATAGAACATATAGGAGAATAGGGAGTGTTTTTAACTATCAGTTTCTTTATTTTAATACCATAGGTCCCCATTCGGGCAGTAATTTCATAATTACTAGGGCTTGTTTAGGATGAGGGCACTTGTTACACGGTAATAGGGCTCAAAACATGAAGAAAATGAAGGAAAGCGGTAGTAGTGAAGGGTTGAAATATAGAAGGGAGGGTAATAGTTACCAACGTACGCCTCCACGGCTCCACTCTAGGGTAATACATTACCCCCATATGCGAGTAATGGTTCCCCAATCACCCCCACACTTCTACTAGCACCACTTTCTTCCACTTTCCCTTTGTTTTAAGCCTATTACCCCGGTAGCAATTATCCCTATGTGAAGCAATTTCTTTAAGTGTTCTGTAACCTGTTTAAATCAAAGGTAGCTCCAGAAAGCAAAGGGAATTTGCAGAGACTAATTGTAACATGCCTGAAGTGTTGCTGATTGATGAATCTCGGGAGAACCCACTGATGTCCCTTGTTTAACAATCTCATAATCCTGTGTACCAATTACAGAGAACTTTCTCGGTGGCTCTAATGCAGAGATATTGGATAAGAGGAAGGTTTCTGATCGAGAAGACCTCACTTCCATTTTTTCACACACCCATACGAAAAATTTGAAGAAGAAACTTAATGTCAATGATCTTCTGAACTCTACCATTCCACCTGGTGCATCTTCTTTTATAACAACATCCTCTTCCAAAACATTCAAAGCACTGTCAAGCAGTTCCTTATTCCAACTCTTACCAATGACAAAATCTTTAGTTCTGGATGCAGAAAGAGTGACGGCAGCAACCCCACCATATACAATCGATGCATCTGCTACTAGCCATTCTTCATCCTTTTCCTCAAGATGAACACGCATCCCAGCATTTACTAATGCAATGTCATCATCTCTACGATGAGCCTGCTTGAATTCTTTTACATACTCAAACGGCCTGGTCCATGGTAAATGTATCGATAACAAGATCTCATCAGTTGCCAAATCAATCTTACGATATCCCAGGAAAAAGTTTTCAGCTAGAACTGTTCTGATGTTTCCCTTACTATCAATTATTTGAAACTTTGCTCTAGCTGCCATCCAAAGAGGGTTCAAATCTGATATTGGGCTAGCGGTGCATATATTCCCACCAACAGACGCAACATTTTTTATCTGAGTCCCAGCAAACCACTTTAGTTGCTCTATGATTGCAGTACATGATGATATTTCATGAGCAGGACGTTCTCGAGAGACTCTTTTCAGAGTACTCAGAAGCTCAGATAGTCTCACAGCAGCCCCTATCTCTAATCCATCATCTTTGACATTTAGTATATTCAACTCAGGCACCTGCGCAACTGATATAAGAAAATTGTATTGCTTTCTCTTGAGCCTCATTTCAATTCCGACCTCAGTGTTGCCAATCACTAATTTTGCTTTCGGATATCTGGTTTTCAACTCGAGAACTTGGCGAATACTCAAAGGTCTATACCAATTAAGGCCATAGGACCCACACAAATTCAAAAAAGAAGGTTTTCTGAGTAACAGCTCAGGAGGAAATATAAGTTCTTTATCACTGTATTTACTTCCATCTATAGCACTGTAAGAAAGCTGTTTATAGCTTTCATTGCAATCCCCCTTTTTCTTCATATTGTCAGTAGTTCCATTAGATTTTGGTCCACACGAGCAGGGTTGACCGGTCGAAGGACATATAAACTCATTCTCTTGATGGCTTGCCAAAGTTCGACCAGTATATATCATGTCATCAGTCTTAGCAAAAACCCTAAAGGCATCCATGATTGGTCGATATCCTGTGCATCGACACAAGTTCCCTGCCAGGCTTTCTTCAATTTGCTCCTCCGTTGGAGAATTCTGACTAGATCTTAGTAAAGCATACATGGACATAACAAATCCAGGAGTACAAAATCCACATTGTGAGCCATGTGCATTCGCCAGTGATTCCTGCAAAGGTAGAATAGAACAGATCCACACAGTCAGAGAGAGTTAACAAAAATTATTTTTTCCTTTTAATGTGTGTGAATTCAGACTGCTAGATTACAGATTTGCGACCACCCTAGTGAAGTTTCATATTGAAGATTCTCTGATTGAAAATGTGCAAAATTTTCTACAGGATATTAACAATGACTGCTTAAAGGTTACAGTTTAAAGCAATAAAACTATATGATGATCTCCTTTGGTCCTTTGTACAACCGTCACTGACTTGATATTGGAAAGGCAAAATACCATACCTGAACAGGATGCAACCCGCTTTTTCGGCTACCAATACCCTCCACGGTGATTACATGCATTCCTTCAACAGAATATAGAGGAGCCAAGCATGCATTGATTGCATGGTGCCTGATAAACAAGTGTCATTGAAAAAAAAATATCATTTTGATCAGTTAACTAGTGAAACTGCAATTGATGTTTTACCCATTGCGTGTTGAAAGCTTAATTCAATTGAAAACGAAACCATGCCAAATTATGGTTTACAATGTATGCCTTACTAGGAATTAAATCTGATGAGCAAAGCTGAAAATTGAATAAAATAGATCTTAATTGTAAGAAAGTCGCAAAAAGTTGTGACCTTTAAGTATATTTCAATTCGCCTTTCGACTCAATATGTTCTCGAAACAATAGACTTAACACTGAATTATGTTCATCCTATCAGTCAATAGTGGAGCAAGGGATGCTACTGGGCTAGCTACCGCACCCTAAACAATGGAATTTTCGACTTTCCTCTCCGTGATTCTATTGCATAATTTGCATTATAAATTTCACCTCCTAAAAAATTTACAATCTACAGAGTATATGTTAAATACAAAACTTCAAATTCTAACTCCGTCACTGGTACCAATCCACGAGAAATTGAGCATATTAAGCCAAAAAAGGCGGATAGACGGATAATTGGTTAGAGAAAGACTCACATGCAGCTCTTTCGATGTCGATCAAAGTAAGACACCATAACAGTACATGCACCACAACCTCCTTCACCACATCCTAGCTTTGTCCCAGTTAAACCAAGACCTGCATCCAACAACAACAACAACAACAAGCAAACACATTAATCACAATTCAGAACATTGTTTCTTAACAAACAATAACAACTCCAGTGATAAAATTAGGGTTTCGCAAAACCCCCAATTTCTCTTCAATTACCTATTAACAATCTGCTAATGTTCTTTCTCGTACCTTCAATCTTCTTAATTTCTCAAAACATTAGGGTTTTGCAACCCTAATTCCAATTCACTACGTATTAATTACATTCATCTCTGCCTAATTACATCACATTTTCACGCAGTACTACTTCATCATTCAACCATGGCTTCTTATTTGTCATCATTATCCTTCTTCGTGTGGCCGCCATAGCCATTTCCTTACATTCGCCATTAACGCTTCTTCGTGCCGCCATTTCAGGTGGTTCAGTTTACCTCTTAATTTTCCTTTTTAGAAAAATATATTTGCATGAATGTTGGTCATTTATTTCGCATGTGGTGTTATGTTACGTGATTTTTATTCCTTTCTTTTTAGGACGAGGGAGCTCATATCCGATGAGTAGCCTGAGTATATGTGAACAGAAAGTCTTGCTTGTGACGCTCACAAGCAAGAGACCTCTCACAAGCCCTTCCACTTGCTCCCCCACTCACCCCTCTCACTTGCTTTTATGTGAGAGGTCACAAGTGAGAATTTGTGATATGTGAATATGTGATAATCTTTGAGTCTAAATTTCAAAGTATAATCTTTGAGTCTAAAGGGCATAGACCATGTTTGATAATCATGGGATTACATTCAGTGGCATTTTTAGGATTTTTGGTATCTGGGTTTAACCAAAAAAAAAATACAAATACAAATAGGAAAACCGAAACGAAAATTGTGAGAACACAAGCAAAAGTGGTGGAATACGAGCAAAAATTGAGATAGCACAAGCAAAAGTGAAAATTGTGTTGCTAGTGGGGGGGTCGAACTCCTATCTCCTAGTCCAAAACACAATCTCAATGTCATATGAACCACTACACCCATGCACTTTTAATAATTTTTTAATACATTAACTTTTAAAAGTCTTTGATCACTCAGTAGGGGGATCAATTGAACCCCATGAACCCCCAGTGAAAATGCCCCTAATTACATTGAATTTTGAGTATAAGCATAACATCTTTTTGAAAATGTTTGACAAACATATTTTAATGAATAGAATTTGTTAGAGTTCTTTATAATTAACAGATTCAGAAAAATATATTAGTATTATCGTCTTGGAAAATGAAGTCATTTTGTTTTACAATGTGACAACCAATATATTGTGATAAGACAGCTATGCTTGATAAATGGCATATTTGCCAAATATCAGCCTATTGGAAAGGCTTATCATGTTTGACTTATGAATATGCTATTTAGAGCGTTTGGTTAATGACATATTGAAATAGCATATTGGCGTCCAATATGCTATTTTGAAATATGTTACTCCTACCAACATATTGGGTTAGCATATTAAAAAATAAAAAAAAGTTGTGTCCTTTACTCCCATAAAAAATACTAACCTTTGATTTCTTTTTATATATTTAGTAAATAATTTTTTTTGGTAACGAGGAACATCTCTCGTTAGCAACTTACGGCGATACACCTTTGAAAGACAAAGACCTATCCCCGAGAGATACGCGGCAGCACGGTAAGCCGACACTCTCTTTTAACAGACCCCGAAGATCCTCGTGCAATAACCGCATACTGCTCATGTAGGGAGTTGAACCCGGGACCTCGCAATTCACGCCATGGCATGCTTTGAGGGTGACCCGCGCTCCACTGCACTCACATCACTTGGTTATTTTACAAAGGATCTAATCAATCTGCTAATCTAAAACTGTCAATTACTAGACACCTCTAAAACAATTCTACTAAATTAATCTGCTAGTCAAACCTACTAAATCATTATGTTAGTCAAATCTACTTTCTGAATCTGCTTCCGTTAATATTAATCCAATGTTTACCAAACATGACGTAAGAGGTGTTTCAATATGTTCGATTGTTCACGGTACCAAAATTGACCATATTCACTGGTTAAACATGCCAAAAGTCTTGAATATGTTAAAAATCTCTCAACATGCTATTTACCAAACATTTTTACAATCTTCTTTATAAAACAAACAACCACAAGGCTGAGTTGTCAGCTTGTGGTTGAATGTTGACCTTTCAAAGAATATATTCCAGTGGGCCCTCCATGTTCATCAAATGAATTAATTGATTTTATATATACATGCTTGCGATTTAATTGTTTGATAAATGGAGTATATGAGCTTGACTATAATTCTATAAATCTTAGAAACATACACAAAAATAATGAGCATAATAAATATAATATTGAGTAACTTGATTACAAAAAACCTTAATTTCTTTACCATACAACAAAATTTACCCGGAAAAAAAGTATTTTGTTTATGATAGCCAGTTATTTGGAAAAAAATGATGAATATATATTTGAAAAAAAAAAAACTGTAAAATAAGGTTCCAAATAATTAAATATGTTAAAACTGCATGAAATGAAAATAAATAAGGAAAAAAAAAAAAAACAAAACCAATTCCGTTAAAAAAAACAGATGGAAAAAACACTTGTTAATTGAAAATATGCATATTACAATAATATTAATATGAGAGGTTGGATCATCGTCTATAATAGACGGTAATCGTCTGTAAAATGATCCATATATTACCTTTTTTTTTAAATCCTTATAATCTAACCTTCATGTATGTCAAATAGTTGATTAAAGAATTGAAAGTGATATTGTGTGAGAGGGGTTTCATATAATTTGAGTGAGCGAGAGCGAGAGGGCTGAAGAGAAGTAAGAAAGCGAACGGATATGAGATGTATATGAATGAAGTACACAAATATTAGTAAAACACTAATAAAAGTGATGAATGCACTGGGTCAAAGAAGATTTATTTAGAATGAACACAAATTGGGTGAAATGGGATGCACTGTGGCGGTGATTAGGTTTTCACTTCTACGGAATATTGTATTATTTATATGGTTTTGTTTCTTATACGGGCCACTAATTAACAATAGCGTCTCTCAAATATACCCATTTTAAGATTAAAACGGGTCAAAAATATGTCACTTGCATAGATAAAGACAAGTGTTTTGTTAATATCTATTTTGATTTTGTCTTATCTATTTAACCCATATAAGCCTATACCTATTTAGCCCGTGTTAAACTTGAAACTCATAGTGTCCATCTTAAATGAAAACTTGGACTAATTTGTAATGGGTCATATGAAATTAGGGTACATCAATTAGAACGTGAGTAACTATTTACGGGTCTTGACCCGAAATAAAATGGGTTGGTTAAGTTGGGTTTACGTGTAGGGTCAAAATTTGGCATGTCTATACTCACATTTACTACGAATTATAGAGTATATAGGCTTTCTGATTAAAGAATATATGCTTTTATATTTTTTTTTTTTGAAAGAGTATGTGCTTTCTAATTGAATATGGATGAGGTAGGTATATTTAGGTGGAATATACATGGACTATTTTCATTTGGCTAAGGCCGTAGAATGAGCCAGGTAGCTGATCATATAGGGTGGACAAATGCAAGTCGGTTACACGTGTCATGGCTCGGGTTAGTGTTGGAATACAAATCAAACTTAGACTTATAAGGTCTTTTTTTTAAATTAAAATAATATAATTTTATAAATATTTGATACTTCCTCCGTTCCATTTGTTTCTTTACGTTTGCTTTTTTGGCACTATTCATCGGTAAGGAGAATCTTCAATACAACTTCTAATATATAACATAAAAGATGGTCATGTGAGATCTTGTTTAAATCGTCTCACCGAGTAGATTACGAATATCAAACTTTTATAATTTTTAGCAACATATTTCTAACGATATGGACAAAAGAAAACGTGCATTGGCATATGTGTATAAAGCAAACGTAAAGAATCAAATGGAACGGAGGAAGTATTAGTTATTTTAACCAAATTCGTTACTTTTTGGTACTTATATAATAACAGTTCTACAAATTTTAATTTATTTTAATGATTTTTTTCTTATTAAATAGCATATTAAATAGCATAAAAGCTACCCATATATATAATTCATTTTTTAATGATATTTGTCATTTAATGTAATAATATTAATCATGTTTAAGGAAAATAAATGACCTCTAAAATCTTAATATGATTTGGCAATAAACTTAATCATATTTATTTCAACGTTTCTGTAATAACAATGTTTTTAGTTTTAAAAATGCACAGGTCAAAATTTCATTTCAAAAGTGCATGGTTCTAAATTTTCGTTTTAAAAATGCACGGGTCAAAATTTCATTTCAAAAGTACACGGGTCTAAAATTTCGTTTTAAAAATGCACAGGTTCAAAATTTCATTTCAAAAATGCATGAGACTAAATTTTCGCCTTAAAAATGCACGGGTCAAAATTTCATTTCAAAAGTACACGAGTATAAATTTTCGTTTTAAAAATGCACGGGTCAAAATTTAATTTCAAAAATGCATGGGTCTAAATTTTCGTTATAAAAATGCACGGGTCAAAATTTCATTTCAAACGTACAAGGGCCTAAATTTTCCATTTAAAAATGCACGGGTCAAAATTTCATTTCAAAAGTGCATGAGACTAAATTTTCGTTTTAAAAATGCACGGGGTCATAATCTTCACTTAATTCTGTCTCACTAATTAAGAATTGGTACTACATGAAAAACGGGGTCAAATTTTCATTTAAAACGTGCACAGATCAAAATTTTCATTTTAACCTTGCACGAGTTTGACTAAATGAAAAACAAGTTTAATATTTTGCCCTATGCAACTATTCTGGCCGATTCAATTTTATTAATTTTGTTTTATTTTCATCCAATAATTTTGTTTCATATGTAAGTCGAGTTTTCCTGAAATCGCTTGAATATTAAGGCAAAGTAGTAACTCAAATTTAGCTAACAAAAACATATGTCATACTACAATAACTACCTGGCCAATTGATCTTGATGCATTATTTACGTTACTTACAAATAAAATTCATAATTTAACTCTAAAACTTTAAAATACGACTTTAGAACTCAATTTTTAGATTAGTAATTTAAAATTTATTAAAATATAGAGAGATTTTATTGCTATATTTTAGAACTTTATTTTAAAAACAAATAACTTTAAAAGAAGATAATTAATTAATTATTATAAAACTTATCTTATACTCCCTCCCATTCATCATAATCTTCCCCTTTGGTTTTGGCACGATACTTAAGGAAAAGTATTAAAATAGGAGTAAAAGAGTTGTGTGGGGTTGGTGATAGGAGAGATAGATGAATTATTATTAGTAGTTAAATAAAGAATTGTGGGGTCAAAACATGAAGGAAAGTAATAAAATATGAGTAAAAGAGTTGTGTGTGAGGTTTGGTGATAGGAGAGAGAAATGAATAAAATAAGAGTAAAAGTTTCTAAAAATAGAAAGGGGAAGATTAGTTGAATAATCCGTTTTAGGAAATAGGGAAGATTATAGTGAATGGGAGGGAGTATATAACTTCTTAAAGATTATTTTCGACATAACAAACCCGTGCAATCTGCACGGGTATAAGACTAGTAAGGTGCAAAAAAAGGACAAATTCTGAAAAACGTTATGACTAAATCATTAAAACGAATTATAAAAACTGAATTTGTTTAAAAAAAAGAAAAAAAAGAAAAAATATAAAACTAACAAACCTCTACCAAACCCTCATTTCTACCCTGTACCCACCAAACCCTCATTTCTACATTATTCACCAACCGCTCCTCTCTCTAAATCTAAGAAATGATCAAAACCCTCGTCTCTCTACTTCTGATGCAATTCGAATCGCGATTTTTACAAAATCAATCATAATTGATCAAGCTATTATACTATAACTCTGATCTCCATTCATGATCTTAAATGATCTAATTATCACTGTTTTTTTTATCCCCAAATCACAATTTCACCTACCATTCGCCATTTTGTAAGATCTGTAATAAAAAAAAGCTATCCAAACCGTTTTGATGCCATGCATGTTGTTGGGGAGTAGCGATCGGAAGATGTTTTAAGTTATGGAAGCTATTTGTGAATCTACAACCCTCAAAATGAGGAATCTGCAATCATATGAAGGTTTGTTTTTTTAAGAATTGTTTTGAAATTTGTAAATTTATTAAGGTTTTTATGATTATAACACTGTATTATAACACTGTATTATTTTGGATGTATAATCCCATTATCTCATAAAGAGCTTTTCATTTAAAGTTTCGGGTCATTTACAAAATTTTGATCATGGGTTTCCAATTAATTGTGTTTTTGAGGTTTTCGATTGATTTAGCGATATTATGTGGGTGATGAATTAAAAGAGGTGTAGGAGTGTGTAAGTAATAAGCAAGAGTAGTTTAGGTAGTTTAAAGTCGTAATGTCGTAAATAGATCGGTTTAATATAAACCGTTAGCCTACTCTAAATTAGGTGCTAAAATTTTGAATTAAGTTGGATTTAAGGTGAATAACTTGGGTAGAAGAACGTGAAATACTATGAGATGAATAACTTGGGTAGAAGAACATGAAATACTATGAGATGTTGATATTTGAAATCAGTGCACCTCATGTTTTATTATTGATAAATAATTAAATACTGTATGTTACTATCAATAGAATAAGTACACTTTGTTCATAATTCAATATTTTAAAGACTGAAATAATAGGAGATCTAATTTTGCTCAAGGAAAATTGCGGAGAAAATTATTTAATGACTCAACAAATTATTCTGAGCATACGGGTTAAGGTGTATTCATTGCCTTTTAATGTAGACATCAATTAGGCATGTTTAAGGAGGTTTGTTACCGATCCATTACTTTTAAACGGTGGAGATTAAATCTTGGGACGATTTAGTAGTTATAATTATTTCATAAAAGTAATGTTTAAATTAATGGAGATGAAAAATATATTTGAATAAAACTATATTAGAGAGGTGATGAAGAGAAAGTAATGGAAAGGATCCAAATTCGTTTGTTACCTAAAGATTATGCGAAACACGTCCAGATTATAAGAAGCGTGTTTCTTTTTTTTTTCATTACTTTTGCTCCTCATGTGTCCAAGTTAATTTTTTTCTTCTCTATTTACAAAATTTATAAAGAGAAAACTAACTTAGAATAAATTAAAAGAAAATAATGAACAATAAAATATCAACATTGTAATATACTCGAAAATTGGATGCGTTCATTTCACTCTTGAATTCTCAATTGTGTGGCAAACTTGACAACCAATTTCAAGGCCAATCTTATGGCATTTGTGTTGACAATATCTAGCTACCATTTTTGACGACTCAACTTACTCGAAGGCTACCCGTGAGAAAAGTCCACGAAAGCTACTTACATAAAATCACGCTAATCACAATATCCCTCAGCCATAGCAAACACCATCATGATAATACTGTCCAAACCCATGTAGGTATGCAGCCAAATATTCCATCTATGGTATATTGGTGGAATATATGGCCCTACTAAGTACAATAACAACAGGCATTAGCTTCGTATTAACATTACCGTCCAGTATGCCTTCATTTCTCATACCGAATTCCTTATAACATAAATCGATTGCTATCAAGCTGATTAGCTGAGGTAGAGGATGTACTAACTATTCGGG
>JAGPOY010004820.1:1260-12822 GCA_018983105.1 Silene uniflora | reverse complement strand
TTTGACTATAAAATTAATTACTTAAAGTTTATAGACTAAACTTTAACTAACTAATTAATCAAGAGTAAACGTGACGAAATGGAAAACAAGAAAGCACAAAGTAAAGAGAGAGACACACGGATTTTTGAAGTAGTTCGGCCTTACAAGTCAAAGCCTACGTCCACTATTCTCGATTAATAATTTTAGTACCTTTCTCCGGATTACAAAATTACTAACACACTCGTACAACTAACTCTAGTTGTAACTCAATTTAAATATCGCTAGATATTCGGTTTTCACAATCTTAAGTTACTAAGAAAGTATTTGATCGCTCTTTTGGGTGTTCACACAATTGAACAAATAAGAGGCAATATTAAATACTATGATCTCGCAACGTAACTTGACAAATAATATGTAAATTAAAGAGCACGATTTTTCGCCAAAGAATTTCAAAAGCAAAACAATAAAACTTACTTGATATGAAAATTTTGCACAGATTAATTGCAGAGGATTTTTGTATTTCGAAAAGTGTCTTTGAAATGATGAACATTGTGTGTATTTATACTAGAGAAGAATACTAGGGTTTTAGCCGAAAACCCTAGTCTTGGCCGTGGAGATGAATTTCTTCACAAGAAATAAATCTTATCCCTTTGATTAAATTAATCCTTAAGATAACTTAAATTAAGTGATTAAGATAAAAATAAATCTTTATCTTACCTTAATTTAATCTTTAAGATTTTCGATTAAGTAAACAAATCAAATATTATCTCTAAGATTTGATTATGTAGCTTACTTAAGATAGAAGACTAATGAAACCCTAGAAGCTCATGGATCGGCACACTTGTGCACGAAACCCTAGGCCCAACGTCTCCTCTTGATCGAAAACCCTAGTTAGGATTAGGGTTAGGTTAAACTAGTCTAGTAAACCCTAGGTGGCATGACGACTCATAAGCCGTTTTACCAACCAATAGAGAAACGTAAACTATTCATTTTAACAACCCGTATTTCATCTCTAATATTCATACACAAGATCTTTGAAACGTATTTAAATATTTTATCCTATTGAAAATGATTTTAAAACTATTAAAATCGTGCCTTTAAAATGCAACATAAAGTTATAGTAAAAGCGACTATAACATTAAGCTTGGCAAGTAAAGTTATAGGTGAAATAGCTATAACTTTCCTTTCCAATATTACTTCTCAAAGTACCGTTACTCGATGGATGTCCTATACTAGCTAATCTTCCTGGAGATCTTCAGTAGTAGGTTCATCTCTTGTGTGATCTTAAGCTCTTCATCTTGAAGCTTCTTTATAGACTTGATCGAGTCTTTGCTTGAGTGATCGTCATACTTGAAACTTTGTTATGGTTACTATGACACATTAAGAACTCTTTAATGTCATAGCTCAAGCCGCTATGTCATTACTTTGTACGATGCTTGTATCAACTTCATTACTTGTATTTGCACTTCACAAATCGCACTTCACAAATCGTAGCTTGGCTTGTAATATACTTGTAAGTCTTCACTTGAATTGTCAAGGTTATAGCTAGCCAAGCTATAACTCTACTTGTATAACTTGAGATACTCTAGAAAGACTTAACAAACAATTACGAGCAAGAGCATACATAACATTTAAAGTATGTACTTGTCATTATCAAAACTCTAACATATGTATACTCATATGGTCCAACACCATCTTTTGTGAGTTTTCTGTTCTTATTTTTCTCCATTTTCCTTTTATTTATCGCATTTTTATCCCTTAAGAGCATGTATTAGGTTGTGTATCCCTTTCCCCCTATTTGTTGTTAGTTAGTGGGTCGCCAATGAGAACATTGTCTGATTGATTGGTATGGGGAGGTATTTGCATCCTTTTGCGTCTGCATTTGCCTTGCATTTTTCACGACCTGTTTAGCAAAATCTAGTGATTTCTTAAATTTTGTCTTGGAATTTATTCTGAATTATTAGACTTGACTCGTAATTTTGGCAACCTACTCATAATTTCTAAGTTTTAGAGCTTATAAATGGTGACATTCATGACCGGTTTATCTAGGATTGAGAGTAGTTACTCCCCACATTTCATTGTATCGCATGTATATGAGTTTTGATTTCTTATTGCCTGCACGCATGGGTTTATGGTCGGTATCACGTGTTAGAGAACTTTTGCATTTTCCCCTTTCTCATTTTACCCCATTAACTCCACATTAGCCAAATCTGCCAGTTGCCCTTAAACTACATTCTAAATTAAGCCTACCTATGCTGAGCTAGTTTAGTAGTTTTGAGGTATTTATTGTATTTCATCGGATTTTGGCTCATATATTTTGTATTGGAGTGTGTATTTATGAGGAAAGGAAAGAAGAAATAAAAAATCAGCCCTAAAAATATTAGAAAAAACGAAAAAGAAAAGAGAAAAAGAAAAAGAAAGTGGCTGGAAAATTACTTATAATTGTTCTTTTACACCTCTTGTGCTTATTTATATCTTATGAGGTACATGTTTTATGGATTTTTGTGTTGTATATGCCAAATTATAAGGCATTGAGCTTCATTTTAGATAAATTGGAAGAGCGGAATGAGTTTTATTATGGTCTTGTTAGGTACTAGCTCGGCTACTTACCATCACATACCCATATTTGTTTTGCCCCTCTTACCAATTAAGCCTCACATATCCATATTTTGCAATTGTTCGGCACGTTATAGTCCATGAACGCTGGTTATGCGTGTGTACGGTGACTGAATCATTATTCATGTTAGTTAGCGTTGCAAGTTATGTCGGTCGTAGTCTAGGTGAGTGTCTACATTCTCTTCTTTCTCTTACACTTATATTTACTTGCCATTTGCTTGTTGAGAGAAGAGTGACCCGGGAGAGTCCAATTTTATGAGTCTTACAAGGTCGAAGGTTCGTTTTATTTCCAAGATTCGTATAAATTTTGTTCGCTTTCGTATTGAGCTTGCAGCGGTTGAATTGTGCATTAAAACGGTTTAGCATTGACTTGTAGTTAGCTCTGAGATTTACTCCTTTCCATTAGGTCCATATTAGTTGCATTTAGTTTGCTTGAGGACAAGCAAAGGTTTGGTTTGGAGAAGTTTGATGCGTGCATTTTATATAGACTTTACGGTCCATTTTGGCACGCATTTCTATGCCATTTAGGTGATTTTATGTCACTTTATACCCCGAATATGCTACTTTGTACTTTCGTTGCCATTTTGCAGGTATAAGTCGATTAGTAGTGAAAACCAAGCTGGAAGCTGTCCCGAGTATGCATTTTAGGAGATAGAAGAAGACGGAGCAGAAACTCATGCATAGGGAAGGGTGAAACCGCCCTAAGTCTAAGCCAAAAGCCAATCTATTATCATCACGAGCTGAAACTGAGAGAAAGTCCTCGATCGAGCCCCTGCTGTGCTCGATCGAGAGGAAAGGAGCCAAGAAGACCTCGATCGAGCTGTCCTGTGCTCGATCGAGTGGAGGCCATTGAGGAAGTCCTCGGTCGAGGGAGTAATGTCCTCGATCGAGAGGTTTGCTGAGAAAATTTCTTCGATCGAGAGGTTTTGTTCCTCGATCGAGTAGAAGTCAGCTACTGGGCTTATGAGTCCGTGTTAATTAGGTTTAATTACATTTAGCATCCCCCTAGTACTAAAAGAATAAGTTTATCTAAAATTTTTCCCTCCAAACCACTTATGCTTAAATAAGGAAATAACTAGATTTATGATGTTAGAATCTCTCCATTTCAATAAGGAAATAAATAATAAATAAAGTTATACCATAAATATGGTTATGTTATTCATATCTATTTTTTTTTTTTTTTAGTTTGACACTTGAGACCCTATATAAATCAAAATCTTATTTGTTTTCAAAATAAATTTGTTTATGAAAATTATTTTAATTAATAAATTATAAGTGTTATAAATCCTTAAAAAATAAGCTAATTAAAGTTTCGAGAACTAGAAAAACTTATAAAAAAAATTCGTAAGTAATTTATTTAAATAATGCTTTCACTCTAAACTCAACGAATTTAATTAAAATTAGTCGTTTAATAAATAAATGAAAAGTGTCAACCTCTATATTTTCTATCTTTTTATTTTCATCTTATATACTACTTATAACATGGTTTTAACATTCAACATATAACTTAGTATTGAATTTAAGATTTTTGAGCTTATTCCCCTATATACTAAGAGAAAAAAAACTTTTCTAAGGTTTCTCTCCTGAGTGCTCAAACTTATATATGAAAACAAATAAGATTTTCATTTATCAAACCAATTTTTCATTTAAAAATAATCTTATCATTAAACTTAAAAATAGAATCTTTTAAGAAAAATGAAACAAAATTGGTATACAAATATAATCTATACATAAACTGTTACTCCTATTATTAAGTTCGTGATGAAAAAAGAATTTATTAAAATAATTTGAGGTAGGTAAAATATTTTCTTAAAAAACACACTTCATGGAATTACTCAATTCTTTTGATTATTAATTTTTTTTAATTAAAATTCATGAGATAAAAATATAAAATTTATAAGTAATACAGTAAAAATTAAAATGTCTATATATACCGCGCATTTGCGCGGGATCTAAACTAGTTTATTATAAATAAGATTAGCATAAGTTTAGCTAATCATTCATTCACACAATTACTAATCAGAAACATTTCACCTTCCACTTTTACTCTTTACTGTAACTTTGTTCGGGTTTGCAATTGATCGGATTTGAGTTCTTTACGCCGGATTTTCTTGAGATTGTAATCCCTACTTATTCTCTTTAATCTTAATCCATTATTTATTGCTTTTAATCTCTTATTTCTCTACTCTTAATTTCTGCCCTAATATTAGTTTATGCAATTTAATTTCATTGTTATCATGTTTATTGTTAGTTATTCGATTGTTTATGATATTTATACCATCACAAGCATGAGAAGCTAAATCCATTGATATGCTAGGATGAGGAAACCTGTGGTAGATGCATGATAGGGTTTGACATGTTAGGTTAGTCTTGAGACGAGAATCGTTCTATGCAATTTAATTGAGATTGGTTGAATGAGTGCATGCAGGAGACCAGTTATTTTAGTTAACCCTGACCTAGATCGAAAGATTGGAAGGGTAAACTTGCTTAGATACGATAGATGATTCCTAGTTAGGGCGTAAGTCAATTAGGGAGACCCTAGGGCGATTAGAGATCGAAAGGGTATAATCATTGGTTTGAGACCGAAAGGAGATAACCTTGCTCTTCTTATCGATAGACCGACTGAACTAGTTAATCCGATAGTACAGATATCATAGCATACCGAATCCTGCCATATTCCTCTTTTATCTGATTTCATATCGTCATTCTTTGCTTTATTTCTCTTTTTATTTCTCTTTCTTTAAACTCGTAGTTTAGTTAAAACCATTTAAACCCCCAATTTTGTGACTTAGACAGATTAGTTGATAGATAATTGTTACCTCCTGTGGAGATCAACCCTACTTCCGCTAGCTTCATAGTTAGTTGACCTAGGATTATTTTTGGTGTATAACGACACGCATCAACACCCCACAAGAACACCGTCTTCGTCGGAACGCCTTTCCGAATAGCACCGTCTTGAAGGAACTTCGGCGTTACAAATAATAATAAAATAAAAAACTATTCCTATTATACATTTGTAATATGAAAAACTAGTAAAATAAAAGTAATACGAAATCACCTTAAATTACAACTGGATTGATATTCCCATTCATTACGGGTAATACCAATTAAAACTAAGGCCATACTAAGATAAAATTACATAATTCAAAATTACATAAATAAAATATGACATTCATCAATAAAAACGCAGCATTGTAATATGTATATATAACATGCCAAGTTATGTGCCAAATCGCCCCATTTAAACTTATATCGTATATATTTTCCGGTTTCATGGATTGTCGCGATTTTAAACTTATTAAAATCGTAAAATAACACTAAAATCAAATTTTAAGCCAAGTTAATTATTCTAACTGTCTTAGGACTCAAAAACTAGTTATCACTCAATTTTTGACAATAATTCAACTTGATGTAATCTTTATGCTCATAGTTGACCTTAAAATCGTAACTTTTATGAAATAAATACAAATTATAGTACAATAATTTCAAAATTTGAATTTCAAATTTTTGAACATTCTGGAATATATCCATGACACTAATAATGTCAAAAACCAAGGTTAAAAAAAATTTCGAACTTATTTCGAGAAAAAGTAGTTGCGATTTATCGGTTTTATCAAATAAAACATCAATCGAATCAATATTTCAACTTAAGATCTGATGAGTGGGACATAAATACAATCTAAAATATTTTTCTCATGCCATGCAATTCGTTTTAGCTATTTTTGATAAAATAGTCACTATTTATGTCATTTTTACACTAAAAATTCATAAATCATGCAAAATGAATCGAGTAAATCTCAAATTTTACACACAGTGATAAAAATATACATATGACAACATATTAAAATTTCATGACCTGTGTTAAAGTTTAACTATTTTTAACCATTTTACCTCCATTTGGTCCATTTTTATCTCATAAAAATCATAAATCATGCAAAATAAATCAAATTTGTACGAAATTTTACGTAAAATAATTAAAATATGCATGTGAGGTCATATAAAAATTTTAAGGTCAGAGACCAAGTCTAACTATTTTTAGCATTTTAAATACCATTTTACTGAATAAAATGTAATAAAACCACTAAAAATCATTAAAATGAGCAATAAAATACCATAAATGGTCAAAATGACCTAAATACATTTTAGGACCAAAATATACAACATGAAAAATGATTTCGTGACTTTATCTAATACTCCCTCCCATTCATTATAAGTGTCCCATTTTATTAAAATACTCCACCTATATATTCAAACAATGGGACACTTATAATGGATGGGAGGGAGTAAATCACAAATTTTAGTTTTATTTAAGTTACTAATAACTCGAAAAAACTATAAATCGATTATACATGCAGCATCCTATGCTCTGATACAAATTGTTAGGTTCATATACCTATTATTAGACTTCTCTAATAGTGATTTGATTCTCTCATTAATCTTTTTCATGGTGGATCTAGTGCATGCATAACAAAATAAAAGAGTAGAGAAGAAAACAATGTTCTTTACATTGCTATATGGCTCGAATTGGGCACAAGCAAGGTCTCCTACCTTCACTTGTTCTTGAGCTACAATAAGAATTAGGATGATCCTCCAAGACTTCAAATTAGAAACCCTTCTTTTGATTGCACCCAAGATGAAAACCCAAAATTACTACTAATATTAACTAGATATTATGTAGTAATTTCCCTTAATAAATTACTAATATTACTAATATTACTACTCTAGTAATAATAGATGATTATTAGTATTTTGTGTGAGTTGTAGAGATTTTGCATGAGATTTTCTTTTGAGAGAAATGAGCATCTCACTTGGCAAAAACATAAAGAGGAAAAAGAGCAACCAAGTGCACATTTTAAGCTCCTCATGACCGTGCAAAACAAGGCCTTGGTGCCCTCTTATTTTGCATATTTTAATGTCATGCTTTTTAGGTAGAGTAGGGTTGTCATAGTAGGTGTAAGATGTTGTCCAAGCATCTTACAAAGGCTACAAGACAAAGCCAAAAGGAGTATAATTTACTTCTCTTTTTCTGGCCCTATGTGTGGCAAATTGGTCTATTTTTGTCTTATAATATTTGTCTCACAAATGCTTATAAGTCTTATGCTTAATTGTCTTACATAATTAAATATTAATTTGATCATACAACAATTATGAGACAAATTAATAAACAATATATACACTCAACTTATTGAGTAGTGTTTTATCAATATATCAACATATAATGGGTCCCATAATGCCCTATTAGTTTATTTTACAACTCCTTGTAAATATAATAAACTAATTACCTCTACCTCAAAATATTTATAAAACCTCAACTAATTTAATGAAATAATATTAAATCATTAAATTAAATCTTATTTAATCTCATTAAAATAAGATGTAAGTAAGCTTTTATCAGTCAAATATCACATAATTGAATAATAGACTATGATTGACTCGAGTCTCAAACTCAAATTCAATTATTAAACTCACATGACTAAGGGATTAATTAATCTGTATCGAATACAATTAATTAATTATTTATTTAGGTCTCATCCTACGGGTGTGACCTTAAGAGATCAACTGATTACCACCGTCAATACGACAGTAACGTCAAACTCTAGTCAGCCAATCGTTATCGATTAATGTTGATCAGTTGACTATTTATAATTTATCATCCCTTTCGTATTCTTATTATGAGATTCAATTAATTATGTGATTATACAATAATTATGTGATCGCACTATTGTTGAGGACACATACTCCAACACCTCAGACTAATGGTGCGGTCGAAGCAGCCAACAAAAATGTCGTCATAATCCTCTAGAAAATGACCGATAATAATCGCGATCGGCCCAGCAAAAAACCTTTCGCACTATGGGGGTATCGCTCATCAGTCAAGACGCCCACTAGGCCACTCCTTTCTATTTGACATACGGTATGGAAGTCGTACAACCAGTAGAGCTAGAGATCCCATCTCTATGCATTTTACTCGAATGTCAAGTCCCAGAAGCCGAATCGAAGAAGGATAGATATGATATACTCATTCTCTTGGATGAGCGTAGACTAAGCGCATTACATAATGTTCAGACATATCAGGCACGAATAAAACGAGCCTTCAACAAAAGAGTCAACCCCAGAAACATCAAGGAAGGAGTTTTAGTACTCAAGTCGGTCAGAGCTCTTTTACCTGTCAATCCATGAGGAAAATTCAAACCTAATTGGGCATGACCCTTCTTAGTCAAGTCCATACTTTCAGGGGGTGCGGTTAGAATCACAGGCCTAGATGGGAACGAAGCGCAGAATTTTTATAAGTTCAGCTTGACTTCAATAAGTTGAGTTCAGCTCTTATAAGTTGAGTTCAACTTATATAAGTTCAGTTCATTTCAGTTCAATTCAGTTAAGTTAAGTTAAGTTCAGTTCCTATAAGTTCAGTTCAGTACAGTTCCTATAAGTTCAGTTGAGTTCAGCAACTTAAATTTCAAAAAAACAGGGCCTGAGAGCAATGGTTTTTAAGCCATTGTCAAAATGTTTAACAATGCACTACTACAAAAACTACTATAGACATCACTAAATAGACATCAGAGTTTTTAAAACCCGATGTCTAAACAATAGACATCAGAGTTTTAAAAAACACTGATGTCTATATAATTAAATATACATCGGTCTTTTAAATAACTGGTGTCTATTAAAATTCACGTTTAATAAACATCGGACATTCTAAAATCTGATGTCCATTAATCTCGCCCGAAATAAGTTTAAACACAAAATCTCATTGAAGACACACCATATCCGTCACAAATGAAGACGGATACCATTTCCTCTCACAAAATACCCATGAGATGTGAGTGGGGGAGCACATGGGGGGTGCCCACCTTGTCCCCTCTACCCATTTCCTCTCACAAATTACCCGTTGCAAAATCCGACCCGTCTTCAGCAAGACTTTTTGAAGTTTAAAACTACGACCCGAGTCACATTACTCACATAATCATTCATTCCCCTAACTTCTTTCATCCGTCTCACTGTCACTACTCCTCAAACCTCCATCACTCCTCATGTTCGACGTCCACCATAATCCACCATTCGAACGCCGCTAATACCTGCACACTATGTAAAGCCGCCAGTCACAAAGTCGCCATCGCCGTTAGTCGCAAATAAAATTGCGTCGTCTCTCGATTTCCACTAGGTTCTCTTCTTCTCCATCTCATTTTTCAATTACTTTGTTGATCTTAGTTACTGCTTTGATTGATTACTACATTAATGTTATGTTGTGCTTTATTATTTGATTGTGATTTAATGAAATTGCTGAATTTTGGGGGAAAGTGAAAACCTAATTTTGATGAATTTGGGGTTGGGGTTGGGGCTGGAGTTGGAGTAAACCTTATTATACGCCAGCTGTTGGTCTGTTTACTTTTTTCGATTGTTTCCCTTGCTTGATTATTCCACTGTTTTAATCAAAGTGCTACATGAGATTTATGGAAAATTGGATAATGGATTTACAATCAAATTAAAATTCTGAACTCGTTGCTTTTGCAGTTGACACTATGACAAACAACAAATTGATTATGTGCTTTAACCTTGACTAAATATTGGATTATGATTTAAAGTAGATAACTTTTTTAACCTAACTTTGAATTTTATTGGGTATCATTTGGTTAATATTGTTGACTTGGGTCAGTATCATTCAAAATGGTGAAGGAGAGGCTTTCATTGCTGAGACGTAACTGAAGTAAGAAACCTTATCTCTTTTATTTTTCAATGGATTAGTGTATGCAAGTGCAAGTTTTTTTTAAATATGTTCATATACTTTTTTCATAGTTGATTGGCAACACGCCAATACTGTATCTCACCAATGTCGTGAATGGTTGTGTTGCTCGTATAGCTGCCAAGTTGGAAGCAATGGAGTGTTTAACACTTGGCTTTGATCCTACTGTAGTGTTTGAATATTCTGAAAAATATATTTGTTCCAACAGGTACAACCGTACAACAGCATACCTAGAACAGTCTACCACTTTTTGTCAAGATGGAAAACAGGTAAATATAGTTAAGTGATTGCTCCTGCCTTCTTTTTGTGCCATGACCTGGTTGTACTGTTATCATTCGCTAGGCATGATAAGCTGACAAAGATGTCTAATAATATAAGAATGGTACAGAGTTTGTTGTAACTCTTTAATGGAGCTTTTCTTATTTATACATGACTACCTGAGGTATTATTATCAATAGTTTAAGATTAAAATCTGGGCATTCTTAATGAAGCACGGGCTTCTGGAGACAACTCGAGCTTCAATGACTGTGAACTAAAGCCTTACATTTGTACATCTTTTTGTCATACTTTTTTGTATTATAAGCCGTTTTATCAAAGTTAGTGTCTTTATGGTGATTTGTATGAAAAATGGTTTCTTTTACTCCGTCAACATTTCTGATTTATTGCTCATGACAGTAAATATTGTCCCCTTATGTCAATCTCATTCCCTTCCACTTATGTATGAGCCTTCTAATGGATTTGTTCTCATGTCTTCTGACTTCTGGTTACATAGCTGGCGGAGTAGCGGATAAACGAAAAAAGTACAGTAGCTATTTAGAGCAATTGTAGACTAGAAAAGTGTTGTTTATTTTAGAAAATGAGTTTGCACGTTCATTAGTAGCTGTCATGTATTGTGCTTCATGTGTCACATTTATTTTAGGTTTAGTTGGTGGAGGACAAGGCTTTCATTGCAACCTTATTTTTTAATGGTGGAGGAGAAGGCTTTCATTGCTAATCATAAGATTCATAAGGACATTTATAGATAACTTGTATACAGGAAAAGAGAGGCAAAAGTGCCTCTGATATTCATTTTCTAATTTGGTCCCAAGTTTCTTTTTTACATTTATGTACTTGATACTTGTTAATGATAGTCATTTAGCTTTTACAATAGTTGATTTCTTATGTCTTGAGGATATCTTATGTTTTGTGTCATTGATGCAGGTTCTTAAAGGTCTAATGATCTTGAT
>JAGPOY010004819.1:0-14540 GCA_018983105.1 Silene uniflora | reverse complement strand
GTGGGATGTCTCTTTTTCTTTTTCCTTTTTAGATCTTGTTTTTAGGGGTTAGTGGTGGTGGTTGTAGGTTCAGATGTGCGTGGTGGTTGTGGTGCTGTGGGGGTGGTGACGAGATGGACGACAATGGTGGTACTGGACTGAAGTTACCTTCTTAACGACTGAAGTTACACTCGTACTGGACTGAAGTTAGCTTCTTAACGACTGAAGTTACACTTGTAAAGACTAGAATTACGACATGGACTGAAGTTACAATGAGGTGGACTAAAGTTTCAACAACATGGACTAAAGTTACACTCGTTAAAGTAGTAAAATTAAAATTACATAAATTTAATATGTAAAAAAATATAAAAATTCAAATTTTCCTATAAAAAATGAATTTAAAGAATAAAGTTATACTCTTAAAAAACTAAAGTTACATTTATAAGTGTTAAAGTTACAGTCGTAAAGTATTGGTATTACATAGACCATTAAAATTCCATAAATCCAAAATTATATATTCAAAATAGCATTCTATTAAAAAAAATTAATTTTTTATATAAAAAATGCACTTAAAAGATTGAAGTTATGCTCTAAAGAACTAAAATTACACTCATAGACTAAAGTTACACTGATAATGAACTAAAGTTACACTTAAAAAATGTGTGGCTGAGAATAGGACTTAGGGACTCACCTAAATATGGTGGACTTATCTGATCCTGACTCTCTATCTATCTATCTATCTATCTATATTAATAAAGGAAGCTTTTTTCGAGCAATTCTAGAGTCTCCAAATTTTGTAAACCACGTCATATTAAAAAAAATAGAAACTTAATCGAGAATTAAAATCCCTCCTATTATAGTCTCCCTAAGATACTATGAAACAAAAAAGAGATCAACTGCACTTCAAACACAGTTATCGCATACATATATGAAACACTATATATACATTGCATCTTTGCACCGAATTGCACGTACAAATCAATATGTTTCTCCCTATTGCGTACTCCCTCCAAGTCTGCCTATAGTTCCCTTTTCATTATAATACTCCTCACATATATTAGAGAAAGGGGAACTATAGGCAGACTTATATATTAGAGAAAGGGGAACTATAGGCAGACTTGGAGGGAGTATCTTATATCTTCTTATTACTTTTATGATGATTTGTTTCTAATTGTAAGCTTAGAATTGTATGTATCTTAGTCGTTATATTGAGTATATTTGTACTAATTGTGTTTGGATTGTATTTTTCAGGTACAAATAAAATCAAGCTCATAATGTGATCGGTCAATTCATGAATCGTGCAAAAATATATACTCGAAGGTATGGTTAATATTGAGATTGATATATAGTCCTTCCGTTCTTAACAGTACGAAAAGCATCCTATCAGGCCAGTTACAAAGCCAAATATTTGGATATGTACGCCCCATCACCCATGTATGCCAACAGCCCAGCACTATCACACCATCGCTTTATTTTATTTGGTAAATTATCATTAATGCCTACTTATCTTTTGTATCTGATAATAATAATTAATACGGAATATGATTAATTTAACGTCGATAATCGCATGTACTGATGTACATTGATGCATTCTAATATAGAGATATTCATGCAAAATTTAGAACAAAATGAATATGAGTTAAAGATTTCAATTAATTTATAATAACATATGATTATTATTTATTTTAATATCATCATTGGAAAAGAAAAAAAAGCGTTAACTAATCCTTCACATTTGGTAGTAGTGGAGATTAGGTTTTAAGAGTTTGATACTTTAACTTGCCTCATATACCATTCTTTTATACCATTACACAGATATTTATCACTTGAAGATAAGTCATGAGTTGAAGTGTGTCTTTCTTTATTTTGCCGCCCATCATAAAGTTTATTTTTTCCTCAGCATCGTATTCTTTCTTTGGCTTCGTATGTACTATGTAGTTTATTGTGTTACTACCCACATGATCGTATGCATAGGTTAGGTTAGTATATTAAGAAATATTACGTGAAGTATTTCGAATATAGAAGGCGTAGCCCTAAAAATAAAATAAAATGCACTTTTTATTGAGTGGATTTAATTCACTGAAATTCCATCCAATAAAACGGAACTACGGAAGAGTTGTAAATTTCCAAAATAATACTTCCTTCGATCCAGGCCAATGGTAACATAGACCCACTTTTCTCCTCACAAAAAGTGGGTTCATTTTACATTAGTCTGGATCGGAAGGAGTAGATCCCCATCCAGGAGGTAGTTGGTTTTGGACGAGATCTAGAACTACCCTCA
Source organism: Silene uniflora (assembly GCA_018983105.1). NCBI lineage: Eukaryota > Viridiplantae > Streptophyta > Magnoliopsida > Caryophyllales > Caryophyllaceae > Silene > Silene uniflora. The sequence goes on along the minus strand of JAGPOY010004819.1, from coordinate 12,280 downwards.
ACGATTTGTGTAGCCATAAATCCTATTTTTTTTTTTTTTTGAGATCTATTATGAGGCAAATTACACGAGACAAATCGACCAAAAAACAACTTTTGACACTAATAGGTATATTGATTAGTTTCTGTTATGGAAATATATTGTCGGTCAAGTTATGGTTGTTTGTTATTTAGGAATATATGGTCTCGGTAAATATTCGGTTTCCTTAAAGTCGTAATTAGGGTTGTATTTGTGGTCCTATAAATACGTTGTAAGTTTCAATGTTAATAAACACATAATTTCTTATACCCAATTCTTTTGTCTTACTTACGTCTTTAACTTGGTATCAGACGATTTTTTTCCGCTGTCATTGTTAGTTGTGTTTGGTCATGACGAAGGATTCCGGTCCTCCCAAGTCTCAGTCCCCGTCTATTAGTCCGTATTTCTTGTCCACTAGTGATAAGCTGGGCGACAAAGTCATTCAAGTTCTATTAACCGGTGAGTCTAATTATGATGAGTGGTCGGTCAAGTTTCGTGGTGCCTTGCGTGCTCGGAAGAAGACGGGTTTTATTGATTGGTCAATTAAGAAACCTGATGACAAGTCCGAGGATCTTGAGGATTGGTTTATGGTGAATGCGCTGATTGTTAACTAGATGTTTAATGTCATTGACCCCGTCTTGGGTTCCACGATTACATACGTTGATGAAGCAAAAATCTTGTGGGACGATCTCGAGCAGTGTTTCAGCGTGGGTAATGGACCCAAACTTCACCGTGTCAAGGGGTCCATCTCCGCGTGCAAGCAGGGAGAGAAGGAAGATGTGTCCGAGTATTATGGTCGTCTTAAGCACGTATGGGATGAACTCGATAAATATGATCGTAATCCTGTGTGTGCGTGTCGTGGGTGTAAGTGCAATCTCAATCAACAGCTGGATAAGAAGCGTGATGAAGGTAAGGTTCATGAATTCCTCTTAGGACTTGTGTCGAAATACGCTACGGTACGATCCAATCTTTTGTTGCAGGAACCTCTCCCCTCTCTTAATCGGGCATATGCCACGATTGTTCAAGAAGAAGGGGTTCAAGGTGATGATGTTAGTCCCATCTCTGGTATTGGCACCAGTTCTGGCGTCCGTGGTGAGGGTCGTTCTGATCCTGTCGGTTTCAATGTCTCTTCCACCATTGCACATAATGTTAATTCTGATGCTCGTAGCGACGGGGCTTCAAGGTCTGATGGTTATACACGACCCAAATGTGACAAGTGCAATCGTTGGGGGCATGTGCGGGCCAAGTGCTTTGATGTCATCGGATACCCCAAGGATTGGAAGGAGTCAAATCGGTCGAATTATGGCAGTAACTATGGTGGAGGTCGCGGTGGTGGATGAGGTCGTGGTCGAGGTTATGGTCGTGGTTCAGCAAATAGTGCTAATGGAGGTGATGAGACGTCAGATAACAACCGTGGAGAGTAGCAGTATGTGAGTGTCCCGAAAGACAAGTGGGACGCGTATGTGAATCATGCCAAGGGCTCTTCGTCTTCTAGCTCGAATAACTGCATGACTGGTAAGATACATAATCCCGTATTTTGGTTGTTAGACTCGGGTGCTACCCATCATATGATGGGTTGTCGAGAATTGTTGAGTCATGTCCATAAGATTACACCGTGTAATGTCACTTTGCCCAATGGGAAGCTGTCGACATCAAATGAGGAAGGGCAGATTGACTTAGGCGGCAACCTTCGATTGCATAATGTGCTTTATGTCCCTGATTTTACGTGTAATTTAGTATCCGTCTATCAGTTGAGTATCGAGCTTGATTGCACTGTTCAATTTACTAGTTCATCTTGTATTATACAGGACCGCGTGTCAAAGACGACGATTGGGGTGAGTGAGCAACAAGGGCGGCTGTACCTTCTTCACGGATTGGCTAGTCAAGCGTGTGGGTCGACTAAGGTGGACGATGAGGCTGACGTATGGCATCGTCGATTAGGTCATCCTTCGAAGAAGATAGCACAGTATTTACCTTTTGTTAGTCGTAAAACTATTAGTCCTAATTCCGCTCTTTGTGATATTTGTTTTCGTGCTAAACAAACACGGGAGAAGTTTGTTGTGAGTGATAATAAAGCTGCTCGTATTTTTGAATTGATTCATTGTGATTTGTGGGGTGATTATCGCACACCTTCGTCTTGTGGTAGTCGTTATTTCTTGACTTTGGTCGATGATTATTCACGTGCTGTTTGGGTATATTTGGTGAAAACCAAAGACGAGGTTTCTCAATTGTTAAAGAATTTTATTGCAATGGTTAGGCGTCAATTTGAGGTTAATATTAAAATTATTCATTCGGACAATGGCACAGAGTTTACATGCTTAAAGTCCTATTTTGCTGAACATGGAATCGTTTTTCAGACTACTTGTGTTGGCACCTCACAGCAAAATGGTCGAGTCGAGAGAAAACATCGTCATATTTTGAATGTTGCGAGGGCTTTGCGTTTCCAATCCGGTCTGTCCATACATTTTTGGGTACCTAATAAATAGAACTTCATCCGTATTGCTTCACGGGAAGACTCCGTTTGAAATTCTGTTTGGTAAAAAGCCGGTTTATGATAATGTTCGGGTTTTTGGTTGTTTGTGTTTTGTCAAGCATCCCCGTAGAGATGACGATAAATTTGCCTCCCGTAGTCGTCGTTGTATTTTTGTGGGATATCCATATGGTAAAAAAGGATGAGAGGTATATGATATTGAATCGCATGAATTTTTTATATCCCGTGATGTAGTGTTTGATGAGGATGTTTTTCCGTTTCGCCCTGCACCTAGTGACCCTCCGCGTTCTCTCAGTGACACTGAGCCACGGTCCACCACGTTTAATACCGATGATACAGGTTGTGACGGCGAATTTCTATTGACGAATGTGCCCCGTGTTACAAAGGAAGCTACGGTGGATGGTGAGCAGCCTGCCACCAGCAGTGAGGTCGTGAGGAGTGAGCTCATGGGGTATGGTAGTAATGGCGGTAATGGGTCTGGTAGTAATGGTGATGTGGTCAGTCCGAACACGGGTAGTAATGATGATGCGGTCCCTCCAAACACAGAGACTGTCACTACAAGTGAATTTGGTCGTGGGAAGCGTCCGCATGTTCCCTGGTCGAGGTATGACAAAGAGGAGTATGTCACTGGTACAGTTTGTATTGTCGGTCAAGCATTGGTACAGCCGCCTGCCCATGATGCGTCTCTTTCACCTCGATCGTCGTCAGATACGCCTTATCCTCTAGCACATTATGTAAAGTATGATCAATTTTCGGTTGTACATCGTTGTTTTCTGGCCGCTCTTGATAATGATGTTGAGCCCAAGTCTTATCGAGAGGCTGTGCAGCATGAGAAGTGGCGTGAGGCTATGCAAACCGAGGTAGATGCTTTGATTCGTAATAATACTTGGGAAGTTGTCGACTATCCCAGTCATAAGAAGGTCATTGGAAACAAATGGGTGTATAAAGTCAAATTACGAGCCGATGGGTCCATAGAGCGGTACAAGGCAAGGTTGGTTGTGCTTGGAAATCGACAGGAAGCCGGGATTGATTATTCTGAGACTTTCGCTCCAACAGCTAAAATGGTGATGGTACGTGTCTTTCTTGCTCTTGCTGCTGCTCGACAATGGGAGTTGCATCAGATGGATGTGCATAATGCCTTTTTACACGAGGACTTGGAAGAGGAAGTATATATGCGGCTTCCTCAAGGTTATTCTGTTCCTGGTAAAAGTAAGGTTTGTAAGTTGAAAACGTCATTATACGGGCTGCGTCAGGCCCCTCGTTGGTTTGCTAAATTGTCTGCTGCTCTCACCGCTTATGGTTTTGTTCAGTGTCTTTCCGACTATTCCTTGTTTTGTTATACTAAAGGTACCGTTGAGGTTTATATTTTGGTATATGTGGATGATCTCGTAGTTGGAGGTAATAACAGTGAGGCACTCGCTCATGTTAAGTCATATTTGGGTACTTGTTTTCACATGAAAGGTCTTGGGTCATTAAAATATTTCTTGGGTATAAAAGTCGCACGTAATTCAACCGGCATATTTGTCTGTCAACGGAAATATGCACTGTATATTTTATCAGAGACGGGTATTGTTGGTGGAAAACCGGAGAGTGTCCCTATTGAGCAGAATCATCGCCTAGCTTTGTCCAATGATGCCGACTTTGATGACCCCGAAAAGTATCGTCGCCTTGTTGGTCGTCTTATTTATCTTACTATTACTCGTCCTGAATTGTCATATCCTGTTCATATTTTATCTCAGTTTATGCAGCAGCCTCGACAAACTCACTGGTATGCGGCGTTACGTGTGGTGCGTTATTTGAAGAGTCGTCCTGGACAGGGTATTTTATTTCGTGCTAATTCTAATTTGGAACTCTCGGTTTATTGTGATGCGGATTATGCGAGTTGTCATGTGACGCGTCGTTCGTTAACCGCATATTTCGTATTTTTGGGAGGTTGTCCTATTTCATGGAAAAAGAAGAAGCAACCAACTGTGTCTCGTTCCTCGTCCGAGGCTGAGTATCGTGCCATGGCTGTAGCCACGTGTGAAGTCAAGTGGTTGCTTGGTCTCTTTCGTTTTTTTCACATTCCTGTTACGCGTCCTGCCGTGCTTCATAGTGATAGTCAGTCAGCTTTGTCGATTGCTCATAATCCTGTTTTTCATGAACGTACGAAGCATATCGAGGTGGATTGTCATTTTGTGCGCGATACCATTCGCGACGGTCTTATTTATCCTTCGTATGTTCATACGTCCGAGCAGATCGCTGATTTGCTTACCAAGGCCCTTGGTGCTCGACAGTTTGAATATTTAGTTTCCAAGTTGGGCGTTCTTGATCCCCACGCTCCAACTTGAGGGGGGTGTTATGGAAATATATTGTCGGTCAAGTTATGGTTGTTTGTTATTTAGGAATATATATGGTCTCGGTAAATATTCGGTTTCCTTAAAGTCGTAATTAGGGTTGTATTTGTGGTCCTATAAATACGTTGTAAGTTTCAATGTTAATAAACACATAAATTCTTATACCCAATTCTTTTGTCTTACTTACGTCTTTAACAATTTCTCCTACTGCTGCGAAATTCATACATGTGCCAAAAGATTTGATCGTGTAGGTATTTCGATTAAGATTTTTTTAACGGCTAAAGGAGTTGTTAACAAAATATACCTATCAAATACGGAGTAGCTAATTCACTTATATTACAGTATATACTAATCTAAGACGATAGACGACAACTTTCATAGTTTCATGGACTACTTTACAACGATATTAGTGTCTCCATAGGCATATGCACTACTTGGCAATCGACAAAGAAAGATATTTTAAATAGCATAGAACATTAGTAATATAAGGAGTATTACGATAACAGATTGATTAGCAAATTAGGTTGCCCTCCAGCCTCCTGCAAACTCTATCTAACCAACACGACACTAGCATAGTTTTTTAATACTAAATTACGAAAGCGGATTGATTAGCATATTGCAATACAAAACTTTGACCATAACAATTTTATTATCGGTTCAATAAAACTAAAACAATACAGATGATTAAATTCACTCATATATTTAATGAGACAGTTATCCTGGGTAGGAGGGAGTATTATTTACTCCATTTGATTTATTACAACACTATTATTTATTTCTATATTACATGAGTTGATTAAAATTAAGAAATAAGTTTATCCTTATCCTTACTCTTTAAAAAGTCTAAAATGATGTTACTGTTGCTGTAACAGTATCTTTGTCCCATTCTGACCATTTTGCCCCTCTCTTTTTCCCTCTTACTCTCGTCTCTCCTGCACTCACCCACTCTCATTTCTTCTTTTGTTTCCATCTCCATTGTCTCAGCCAAAATGGCTTCCACCATTTTTGCACCTTCTCCACTTCTCTCTCTCTCTCTCTCTCCATCAATTTACGATTCCCATACTGTTTACCTTTGTGAGTTTTGTTATGCGATCAGAATAGTTGTTGAACACAACATAAATAATTGAGAAGCACCCCTACACTTTCCCCCTTTCATCTACTTTTGGTAGATCGATCACAGGTAAATTTCCCTTATTTCCTCTGTTTTGTTCATGTTTTATTAGAGTTTTAAAGCATATTCATATAATTATCTTCCTAAATGTTACCTATTGATATAGATGGATTATTGATTGTGAATTAGTTTCAATTATTTAGGGTTTCGTTTTTTGATCGATATTTTTTACATGCGCATAATTCTATTTTTTTTATTTTATATTATCAGTTTCCTTGACTTTTAAATATGATTGAATCGAGTAAAATGGCTCACTAAGCTGACCGACACTTTTGGTTTTCTGAGTAACAATCGATCAATCCAATTTGAGACAGTATTTACTTTGGGTCACGGTAATTTTGTTGTTTCTGTTGCTGCTGCTGTTGTTGAGTAAATGCTTAAACCTCCATTAGAAGCGGGGTTACTGCCCGTTATTGATTTCTTAAGGCCATAAAGTGATGCCGTAAGGGTTTTACTATGATCTTCAAGAATGAGATGTCTTTAAGATGATACGCTGACCATTTACTTGCTCTTTTGAACAGCGGGATTCTTCCAACAATCGATTTAATTGGTAGCAATGTCTTACTCAGGGTAAGATTAATTCTTTTACCTGCCTTCCCTCCCGTCATGTCCATTTTAAGTCGACATAGATCTCCCAAAATCTCATTCGGTTTAATCAACTAGATTTTTTAACATAGATCTTCTACTATTACTCCCCTTCCTTTTTTCTTTTTGAAGAATTTTGTACTCTTCTTTCTCTTCCTTTCGTGTTATAATACTTCTGCAGGCGCGTTAAAGAGGACAAACAGTGACCTATCACTTGTAGAAGAAGTGCTTTCCGGCAATGTTCGTTCTCAGTGCAAACATAGGGCAGGCTCCAGCTAGACAGGCAGCGTTGGGTGCTTGAATATGAAATACAATTTCCTGCAAATTATCAAACACAGGCCTACACCGACTCAATATCGTCTGAACCTTTGAGATCTCACCCTATCTGGCTGCAACTCGTGAAAAACGGTTTCCTGCAAATTATTATTTCACCTGCTTATCAGGAATGTTATCAGCTGATTGGTTCGTGTACTAGATTTGCCCACATCATTCTTAATCCAACTTTCCATTTTGAGTCATCTGGAAACATGTGTGTTAATAGGATAAATCTATTTCTGAAAGTCAGCCATATTCGTTTACGCAGTGATGCCGTATGTAGTATCTATTTAAGCATTTTGACTTGCTCTTACACATCTATCTGTGGATTTAATGCTTACAGGAATGAGGATCAAGATGATGAGATACTGATCAATGATCATGATGTGGAGAGACTTGTAATTGTCACCCAGGTATACTTCACTGTCTCAAGGTGTTGTTAAAACATAGGTAGGGAACCCTTGAGACACTAAGGTAATGATTTAACCATTCTCTTACCCCGCTTTTTGCGGGAGCCATTGAGGCACAGAAGTAATGTTGTTTTGCCTAGGAGTTTTTTTGGTAATTGTGTTTGATGGAAGTCTTGTTTAACTGACATCAAGCTGAGTGAAATTCTCTATTATCTGGTCTTTTGTGAATGAGTAGATTATTGACCTAGATCTCATTTCTATCTTACATGAGTTAAGGTCTAAAAATTGATTTTTTTAATTGTGCAGAATAGCAGTGTTGTCGGAGGTGGAACGAAAGTTCCAGAAACTAAAATCATGACAAAGGAGTTGGCTTCTACAATCAATGATGGACTTTTCTATTTAGAACAGGTTTTATTCTTTTAATTGTTTTTAGTATGTTATGCATATGGTTAAGTTGCCCTCTAAATTATCTCGAAAATTTCAAACCAAAGGGGTCTGGTACACATGCAGAAGGCACACAAATTGACAAGAGCGATTTCAAGTCTCTTATAATTTTTTGTTCATACTCTTGTTTAATAAGCATTGGCAACTGCTCTGTGAGTCTGTGTAAATCAATATCACTGTGATGCCAAACGAGCCGTTTAAGGCAACAGTAGCTGCATTGTGCGAGATTAGTCCGCAAAAGCCAATACTGCAACCGTGACAAGAACCAAGAATTTGTGCCATGCCTCTTGTTGCTATCTCACTTGTGTCATATATCTTATAAGGTTGTGGATGTTCTTTGTTTATTACTGCACTAAAGAAAGAATTGGTGTTTCAATGGTATATGCACGAAGCTCGTCTTAGCTGATTGTTGTTTTTGAACTGCCATTGCATTATAAGTTTATAGCTTATTATCATAGTTTTATTTGTATCTTAGCGTAATGGAGCTACGTTTTTAGGTGTGAGGTCAAATGCAACATGAGTAATTGGAAATCACATTGCTATACTCTTGGTTGCATTTAGGTAAAGAAGTCCATGCTAGAAAGAAGCATTCTGAAATGCTCCTGGAATCTCAACAGAACTAGGTCTGTCTTTCAAGCTCCGTAACTGGAGTTTTACATGGTAATAATTTGTGTTCTTTATATGGATAAAATCTTGAAAGAGTGTAATTCCCAATGGAGTTGGAATCAGCAACATTCATTAAGTATATTTTTCACAAGAAGGCTTCAAAGACTGTCGTGCAAAGAATGCAATGCTATTTTCTGAGATGACCACTCAGTGTTCAAAATTGAATAACTCAAGACTTAATGGATGTTTAAGGTTAATTATTTTTGTAGGTAAAAGCTAATATCCTTAGCTTTCATTTAAGCTATCATGGGTATTTTTAGGCCACGTGAGCTAAGAGATATGCAGCGTCAAAGGTTCTGCTGCTGAAAAAGGGCAGGTGCTGAATGTTGCAGAACTGACCTGAGCTTACTCAAACCCCTATATCTCTCAATCCAGGCCATTTCCTTGAATGATTCAAATTGCAAATGGTAGTAAACTCATGTAGCTTCAATTTGGCTATTCGTGGGTATCTTAATTCAACCTGATCAGAAATTTATAGCATCTGCAAGATATCTCTGGCTGCGGAACATGTACAGCACAGGTTAGGCTGACCTCCGACTACTCAAATGTTCATATCTCGAGTTGTAGGTCATAACTTAAGGTGTTTATTTTTGGAAGTGATACCTAAGTCAAATATCTTTCATTTGATGTATGGTTCACACCTTGGTTCGGCCTCAGCAGAGAAATACGAAGCCTCAAAGTCCCTGCTGTAACTTGGCATATTGTTGAACTTTCGAAATACCAAGGCAAATGACCTGATTGGCTTTTGTGTGCAACGAGGACATTTGTATCCTCTTACATGTCTTAAATAGCACGTCCAAGGATGTAAATTGGTCCCTAAATGATACTAAGGATGGGGAAGGCATAAAGGAGCTGAAAAAGGGCATCTACAAAGTATAGTAAGCAACTACACGTGAGAGGGAACACAATTGTATCCTGATTCTTAGAAAGTCTCACCTCCCTTAATGTATTTTGTCTTCTTACTATTTTTAAAGGCAACCCCTAGATTAGAGTGGTTAGAAATCGATGGTAGGATCTTTTTCTAGGTTTTATTTTGCTAAACATGTAACTCTCTAATAAAGAGTCTCGAGTCCTTTGTACTAGGGAGACTGATTAATGAAAACATTTGTTTTGTGCAAAAACCATCCATCCTTCGTGGATTGTTACTACTTCCGTGGAGTGTCCTTAATCTAGATCTCCGTGGCTCGATTAAGAAGGGTGAGAACTTACCTTTGTGGACTCCTTACTACCTTCACAATTTGTTGCATTTAATTTTGTTCATCAAAATCAGAAAATCGTCTCACAAAAACAGAAATCAGAAACTTCCTCCTTGTTTGACATTGTTTTAATGTGGAAAATTTCAAAACTTGGTTATCTATTTCTCTTGCAATTAATCCACTCAAAATTATCGTAATTGCATAAATATATGCTCCATCAACAATTAGCAAACCATAAATCAAAGTTGCCCTTCTTGGTCTTGTACAAGTATAAATAACAAAAAGCTTATTACGGAGTATCTTTTTTTACAAACTTCCAACATTATTTTGTTGATTGTCTCATATAGTCATATGTATGGAGTACTTATTAGTTTGCAGCATTACATCAAATTGTCCAAGTTGAAGTAGAATTGCTTTACTTGATTATGCGCTTTTTTGTGTCATCTTGACCAAATTTGAAGTATACATGTATGTTGTAATTCTTCGTGCTTCAAGGATTGATTTACATTTATTGAATTGCATGATGTGGGAATTAATGGTTAAAAACTGCTTGCAAATAAAACATCGATTATCATGTATACCGTGGGATGATATAGTAAGATGAATGATTAGGGTCTTGTTTAATCTACAGAAACGTAGGGGGCAAAGCATAGGCAGGCTCAAAACTGAAAGAAGATATAATTTTGAACATTCACAATTTGTATGATATTAAGCTTCAAATAGCTAGGCTGAATTACGCGTGATAATTATTGTTGTAATAGAAGTTGGTAGCTCTCTAGATTTAGTTTGACTTTTTAGCTTTTACACCATGAATCAATTTTAAGTGACAGGTCATACTTCCGTTGTACTCCATATCTTCCATTCATTTGTTTACATTTTATTACTCTTTGTGAATGTATGTTAATCAATGGCAAGTAGGGATGTCAATGGATCGGATTCGGGTCGGGTGAATCCGCATCCACCATCCATCCGTCTTTTAAAAATCTCATCCAATCCGTCCATCATCCGTGAAACATATCATCCGCCATCCCTTCATTCATCATCCATGGATGAAACGGGTGGATCAGGTGATAAACGGGTGTTGTGTATTTATATGTTTGAAGTAAAAAAAAAATGATGATTTTTTATTCTCTACAAAAATAAAGTTCGATAATTATTATAGTTTTAACTTTTTAGTGGGTAGATTTACGAAATATATATATTGAGAGTAGAAAAATTTGAGAACTTGAAAATTTTATATCTTAATAATGTGATATATGTAAAAAAAACATTAAATAAGAAGTAATAAAATCGGGTGATGGATGGATGGTGGGTTTACCGCCATCCATCTATCATCCATTTAAGTTGGGTTTTCATCCATCTTTTAGGATACGGTGGATCGGGTTTCAATGGATACGAGTGAAATTGACATTCCTAATTGCAAGAAACAAATGGTTAAGACGAGATGAATTTTAGAATGTTGGGCTAAGGCCCCGCTATTTGGCACTTAATTTCAGTTCTTATAACATCGCTTTAGTTCAAACAATAATATTACTAGGTTGAAATCTCGTATTTCCTAGGGAAAAGAAAGTTATATATTACTAATGGTTTTCTACCATGTGCTCAATGGGCACATATTATTATATAGGTGTTTCGAAATTAATTTGTTTTGAAAAAGAATAAGCCCTTTCTTTTCAACTTTGATCGAAAATGAAATAAGACCTTATATGTTTAGTTTAGATATTATAAGTTCGAAAAAAAAATAGCTCTTATAAGTTCTTTTTATAAAAGTTCAGGTCATATAAATTCTATCTAAAAAAAATTAGTATTCTTATAATTTATTCAAAAGTTAGACAAAATTATCTTTTTACAAATCAAAAATTCACTATCAATTAAAAGTAATAAGTTATATACAGGGTTTGAACTCGATTTTGAGTTATACTAAAACTATTTTAATCTTTAAGTTTAGTAGAATAAATAAGAGAATTACATTTAACAATTTCACATTAGTTCATAAATAGAAAACAAAGAAATGTAAACATTGGTGCATAAACAAACATTTATTGTAGTTTTACCTCAAATCTAACTTAAATGAAAGAAATAGTCTATAGATAAAGACGACTAATCTAAGTAATTAAAATGTAAGTGAAATGAAAGTTAGTAGGGAAGGAGAGATAGGGTAAGAGGGAAAACGTTTGTATTTAATTGTTTAAATTTTCTTCGCATGTGAAATGTACTCTATATTAATTTATGTTCACATTGGACTTCTGTATACATTATTACATACCATACCGTTTATTATATCAAATTTGATTCCAAATCATTTACCTTATCCCGATTCCCAGTCCTTTTTGTCAACAATCAGAAGCCTTCATGCTTAATGTCAAATATCCAGAGTATGCTGATAAGCATTTATGCTCAACATTTGATTCCAGCGTGGGTAATGGACCCAAACTTCACCGTGTCAAGGGGTCCATCTCCGCGTGCAAGCAGGGAGAGAAGGAAGATGTGTCCGAGTATTATGGTCGTCTTAAGCACGTATGGGATGAACTCGATAAATATGATCGTAATCCTGTGTGTGCGTGTCGTGGGTGTAAGTGCAATCTCAATCAACAGCTGGATAAGAAGCGTGATGAAGGTAAGGTTCATGAATTCCTCTTAGGACTTGTGTC
>JAGPOY010004818.1:0-11566 GCA_018983105.1 Silene uniflora | reverse complement strand
TACTCTTATTTTATTCATCCCTCTCTCCTCACACTAAGCCCCACAAAACTCTTTTACTTCTATTTTATTATTTTCTTTAAGGTTTTGGCCCCACAATTCCTTATTTAACTCATAATAATTCACCCCTCTCTCCTATCACCAACCCCATACAACTCTTTTACTCTTATTTTAATAATTTTCCTTAAGTACCGCGCCCATATCAAATGGGGCGATTATAGTGAATGGGAGGGAGTATAAAAATGTATCAAAATGGGGTATACAAGACCACTAACTAACCCTTAATTTCAATTTCAATACATAATTAATATTTAATCAACCGCAACAACATTGCCCCAGTGTTTCAATGACTCCCGTAAATTGCGAGGTAAAAGGGGTCGGATGTACGCAATCTTATCCTTGTGTCAGCGACATAAAGAGGTTGTTTCCGAAAAACCCAAGATGAAAACTACGTTGAGAACTGTATTAATGGGGTTATGCTTAATAACAAATTATGAAATTTAATTAGTCAAATTAGCATTATTTGTACAAGAATCCATAACTTTCGCCCCCTTAAAATTAGGTACTAAAGTTAGTTCCTTGATTGCCACTCCACTTTCAAGTGTGAACAATTTCTTAAGGCTCTACATACAAGTTTCTAAAGAGAGAATAAACTTCAAACACAATGCCCTTCCCTTTCAAGCTACCTTCATCAAAAGCCTATACTACTTATAATTATCATCCTATTTCATAAATTATAAGTTTATAATCCGTTTCGCCCTTACAGCAATATTATTACATATATCCCTTACCATCAAATTTCATACATTTACAAGTTTATAACCCATTTCGCGGTTATAAGGGCTTGTTGAATATATTTCCTTTATTATCAAACTTCATACATTTATAAGTTTATAACCCGTTTTGCGGTTATAAGAGCTTGTTGCATATATCCGTTATAAATTATAATCAAACTTCGTACATTTATAAGTTTGTAACCCGTTTCGCTGTAAAAAAAAAAATATTATAGCTAATTAACCTTACAAGGAAAGAAAATGGCTAGTTTCATGGTTGAGCCTGAACAAGGTTGTGGTTTCCTGGGAGGAATAATTAGATGTCGAAAAATTCAACCTCGAAATTCGTCCCTTCGTTCGCTTCCTTCAAATACTAACAAAAAAAATGTTGTTCAAAAGGTGGTAAAAGAAGAACAGGGCAACTCTGTACTAGATGAACCCAAAAAAAAACATGAAATCCCTGTTGAAAATTCGGGTTTGGTGAGTCCGAGAGTGTCGAGTAAACGGTTTTCGGATGCTGCAAGAAACTCGAATTCAACCGATACCACGACAACATCGTCGGGATCATCGGGTAATTTAGCCCTAGTAAAGGCGAACAAAGTTAAGACTAGTCAGAGTAATCAACCTCAAAACACTGTGATTTCTCGAGTTTCGTCGGGAAATATACTGCAATTAGCTCAAGTTACTAGCTTAAAGCAGCATGCAAATGAGAATTCACCTAAGAAACATGTTCCTACTAACATGTCTACCATGGGAAATATACTAAGGCAAAGTAGTGTCGAATTACGGGTTCAAAAGATGGACCCTGAGGAATTTAAATCCATGGGAAATGAGAAATATAAGGAAGGCAAATATGAAGAAGCTTTGATGTTGTATGATCAAGCGGTAGCTCTTGACTCGCAAATGGCGGTTTATAGAAGTAATAAAAGCGCGGCTTTAACTGCTCTAGGCCGGCTTTTAGAAGCTGTCGTCGAGTGTAAAGAAGCTGTTAGAATTGATCCTTTTTTCCGACGAGCTCATTATCGCCTTGCTACACTTTATTTAAGGTATTTTTGTGTTTAATCATTTTTATGTCTGTATTTAAAATCATAGAAAAATTAGTCAAAATGTTTTTATTTTTTTTTTGGGGCTTGTAGACTAGGATTTCCAGAGGATGCAATGAACCATTTCAGTCATTCGGGAAGCATGGCGAGTTTTATCGACAATAATCAAGTAAAAGCTCTAGAGACATGCCTGATTAAGTGTCGAAATGCCAAGGAGCGAAAGGAATGGAACGAATTGTTAAGAGAGGCTCAGAATGTCTTAGCTCTAGCTGCTGATGCTGCATTACAGGTCTTACTTCATATACACTGAATAACTTCAAATTTATTTACTTCGTAAATCATTGTCACTAGTTTCTGTTTCTTATTTTGCGAGTTAATAGTCGGTGGGTCTTTTGCCAAAATAACCATTTCTTTCAAACTATTTACCAAAATAGCCATTTTGCAAAAATATTGCCCAAACTAACAATTATAAAGATCTTTACATTATTTAAACCATCTAAACTAACAATAAATCAAAAAAAAACCAAACCAAAGCTAATCCAGTTGAACCTAAAACAATAGAAATGATCATATGGCTATTTTGGCGAATACTTTAATAGAAATGGTTATTTTGGCAAAAGACTCATGGACAATGCACTTCTCAACGTAATTTTTATCATGAGTCATTTTTCTGACTACTGAACTAATGTTCTGTACTACTTTTTTTTTCTGACAAGGTTTATGCACTTGAAGCCGAAGCCTTACTGAACCTTTACAGGCACGATGAATCATTTTCGGCCTTTAGGCGAAGACCTAACTTTGACATGGATTCATATACTCGCTTATTTGGCTTAGAAAACACCATATTTATATACCTGATCGAGGCCCAAGTTTATACTGCGGCTGGAAGGTACTTAAAACATGCGCTCGTGTTAGATACATGAAACATGCACTCGTGTTAGATACTTCTAACAGAGTTCGATTTAATGTTCAGGTTCGAAGATGCCATCGCAGCAGCTCAGAGTGCTGCACAACTCAACCCAAATGACAAGGATATTCGCACAACCGTCATAAAATGTCGAGCAATGTCAGTAGCTAGATCAAAGGGAAACAAGCTATTTACAGAACAAAAATTCTTAGAGGCTTCAAATATATATAGTGAAGGACTAGAATACAGTCCTTATAACTCGATACTTTTATGTAATCGAGCAGCTTGTCGCGCTAAACTAGGTCAATTTGAGAAAGCCTTAGAAGATTCCACCCAGGCACTCAATCTGCAGCCTTCTTACAGCAAGGCAAGGCTGCGCCGTGCTCATTGCAATGGGGAGTTAGGGCGATGGGAAGCATCTATCCGAGACTATGAGATTTTGATTCGAGAAAAGCCAGGGGATGAGGAGGTAGGACGGGCTTTATTTGATGCCAAGATCCAGCTCAAGAAGCAATGTGGTGAAGATGTCAAGGACCTGAAGTTTAGGCCAGATGTCATCTCGGTTTCTAGCATTGAGTGTTTTCGACACCTGATAACCTCACCAGGTGACCTTACAAAATTCTCTCATTTTTCGACATGATTTTAAAAATTTTAGTTAACTAAATGCTCGAAAATTTTGCAATAGGGATGTCGGTTGTGCTATTCTGCAACAAGTCCAACCAGGAAAAGGCGCTTCCATTGCTCGAACAAGTTTGTATGAGATTCCCATCCATCAATTTTCTAAAGGTTGGTTCATACTAGCATTTGTACAATTGTTTCCTATACGATTCTGAAAACAAAATGTCCAAAGATAAACGGGTAACTTGCTTGGTACGCGAGTCATATATCACGCTTTCCTAAATACAATTTCTCCCCTTCTATGCTTTCGGTCTATTTTTGCCCCTAACTTTAAATCGTAACTCTGCCACTACAAACTAATACGGAGTACAAATTTTGGCTAAATAATCTCGATGTAACAGGTGGAGGTGGACGATCATCCATATTTAGCAAAATCGGAGGCGGTAAGCTACATTCCAGCCTTCAAAATTTACAAGAATGGAACAAGAGTGAGAGATGTCCTAGGTAACAACCTTGAATTGCTAGAGAATTCAGTCAAGTTATACAGCAGTTGATATCAACATCGACGACAAAAACAAACCTGAAACGATCGAGTCCAAAATCCTTGACTAAAACTCTACCGACACATACATAAAGGCAAAAATGGAAACTTTGTGGAAGCATTACTACATGAAAATAAAGCAACAAGCCGACATGTTTGATTATAGCATTGTTTAGTTTTAATGTTTCTTTTTTCAAGTCATTTGAGGCGCAAGGCGCGTACAATATAGTGGGAGCGAGATTCGACCCGTAACCTATTTTCACGATATCTCAGTCTTAAACCACCGGGCTAAGAGCCTAACCGGCTAACCCATTGTTTAGTTTGAATGTTTCAATGAACAACTTATCGTTTTCTTCATTTGTTGTACTTCAGAATTCTTATTTGAGACCGTCTTAAATTAATACAAGACTCATAATCATTTTAAATAATGTTAAAAAAAAATGCGGTTGTGACTTGTGAAACGTCTAAGTTAAGACTGTTTTAAGCCAGATATCTTAAGAGAATCGGGAGGATTAGGTGGTGGTGTATTTTGTAATGATTTTATTTAAAGTTTGTAGGGCATTGACATTGTTGTGTTTACTCCAAAGTTCCTACTCCACTTACATTTTGTCTTGCTTTTAATCAACCGAATAAATACAACATTTGATTTGTTTATCATGGTAAGGTAGATTAGTAGGTAGATAGGCTTTTTTAATCACTTAATACAAGACTTTAATCCTTCTAATTACAATTATGTTACTTTTTCTGTGGTATCGACGTCACCACTTCCGACAAATCACCTTTACATTACTTCATTTTAAGTCTAAAACATTAAAATTTTAAGACACTGACCCTCTCGATCACTACAACGATATCTTTTAGTTGTGATTAGTTGATTAAGCTAAGAATAAACAATAATTCAGTTCTTAATTAAGATAATTAAAATTCTTACAAGTTCCTCATAGAAGAACTCCAATCCTACTAATTATTAGTGTTCCGAAGGAACGAATAAAGCTAAAACAAAATGTGACTAATACTAATATAGTAAGTCTCTTATTCGACGGTCTCATTTTATCTATTAAATCTAGAGCCTTGCACTCATATTTCAGCTAACCTTTAGCTAGTAAAGTAATGAGCGGTGATATTCTTCAGAGGGTTTAAATCCCGTCAGCATCATATTCGTCCACAATAGAAGTCCAGAGTCCATATAACAGGGTTTAAATCCCGTCAGCATTATATTCGCCCACAATAGAAGTAGTCCAGAGTCCAGACAACATATTAAAGTCTCACACTTGTACTAAACCGAATACATTTCGAATTAGCTTGATGGGCTTCTCTAAAACTGTAATCCAAACCGAGACCCGTATCCCTCGAATTCAAAACCAACCTAACTTATTATATTGTAGTGAACACAATATCATCCGATCCGTATCCTGCCCTATTGAGCCGTCTAATAGGTTCAGTCGCCAGTATCTTTTACGAGTGAATTTCTCAAAATTTCCCAATCTGAAATCCGCACGGTAGTGGACACTTGGTCCATGAATTGATCCCTGGGCCTGTCTTCAAAATTAGATGATTTCTGGCCCAGTAAACGTTCTTTTGCACTTTCATAGGCCCAATGGGCTTTCCCTTTGTGATAGACTTCTGGGCGTCGGACTAGACTTGATTGATTGGGTTACGGATTTCAAGTAGACTTGGCAAAACTACGATCCGAATGACTCGACCCAAAGCCGAACTCAAGATCTAAAAATAACCCAAACCCGAAATGACCCCACCCCACCGACCCGAAATCTGCAGACCTTAAATGGTTATCCATTCAGCAGTTCTCGACTCATTACCTCGTAATTCCCTCTCTCCGCCAAAATTACTCTACATCATAAGAAAGGGTGATTTGAAAATTTTCAAATCACCCTTTCTTATGCGTTAAATGATTTACGGAGTACTTCGTATTAGTCGCTTAGTAACTTCACTCCTTTACCTTAACTATACCGTCTAACCGCCTAAGCCGATTTTATTTTTTTTAAGTCGTAAAGGGAGCCACAAGGGCTGCTTTGTTGCTAACAGAAATTGAAACCATATCATCATTACCATTTACCACCTTTCATAATTTTATCAACTATGTTGGCTGGCATCTACATTTAAGTCTGTTATCTACTTATCTATAATTATGTGAAATTGTACAAAACTAATTTGAATATAAAACATGTAACCAATTCATCTAACTTTTTATACTACATTTAACAATACAATTATACAACTTTCTCAACCAAAACTCATAATGATAACTAGTTTCTTAATTCAAAAAGCAAACAAAAAAAAGTCTCAAAACACACCAAAAAAGATAGAAAAAGTCACTAGCTGTCCAAGCATTCCCTCCTCCCTTCCTTTTTAAACACCAACCTTTCCCATGATTAATCTCCAAACATACTAACTCAATTCCAACACATACACACACACACCCCTAAACATACACAAGACAATAAACAAAAACAAACACCAAACTCTCAAATCATACATATACTTCACATTGCATTACAAATTTACATTAAATCAACTTAAGAACATGCTCAAAGGAAGGGAAAGCAACAAAGGACATGGAGGAGCACCTCCAGCTGATCTTCTTGTATGTTTTCCGACAAGAACCCGCTTATCCCTCATGCCAAAGCCAATTTGTAGTCCATCTAGGCCGAATTCTGAGCCAAACAAGCGATATAGTCATAATCATCACTTGAAGAGGATTAATACCAGAGCTGGCTCCAGCTCTGGAGCTGGAGCTGGCCCTGGTAGTCCACTTGTTTGGGCTAAAGATAATCAAATTCGCGGTGGTGGGCCTGAAATGTCTGAGCCAACTTCACCTAAAGTTACTTGTGCAGGCCAGATTAAGGTTAGGCATAGATCATCCAATGGATGCAGGAATTGGATGACTGTTATGGAGGAAATCGAGAGGATCCATAATCGTACTAAACGTAAGAGTAAGAAGTCTAGTTGGGGTGAAACATTCGGGTTTAAGAAAGAGGTTATGAGTTTTTTGACTTGTTTGAGGAATTTGAAGTTTGACTTTCGCTGTTTCGGGTCATTTCCCGAACAAATTCTATCGTCAGATGATGAAGAAGAAGAAGAAGAAGATGACGATGTATTTGAAGAAGAAGATAGTTTTCCGGAAATTGTAGACGATGACGATAAGGGTAGTAATGGAATAAATGATAATAAAGCTGTTTTTTCCAAATGGTTCATGGTGTTGCAGGAAAACCAGAGTAGCATCAATTCTACTAAGTTGGAAACAGAGGAGATGGAAAATGACGATTGTGCCCCTGCTGTCCCGCCACCTAATGCGTTGCTGTTGATGAGGTGTCGGTCCGCTCCGGCGAAGAGTTGGCTAGAGGGGATTGGGAAGGAAAATGAAGAGAAAAGCATAGAGGAAAATGAAGATGAAAAAAAAGGAGTAAAAGATGTAAAAGAAGAAGAGGAAAATGAAGAGAAAATAACAAAGAAGAAAAGAGAAACATTGGCAATTGTTATGAAATATGATACTGATTTTTACAAATTGTCTACTGATATTGCTCAAGAAACTTGGGTTGTTGGTGAATTCAAAGATCCTTTTTCAAGGAGTAGAAGTTGTAGGAGATGATCTTCATCGATTTTATTTTGACTCGGGTTTTATCATGGGTAATTCAAAACTGAAGTGATCGATAGAGCCTCACCAAGTGGCAGACTGGCAGTACTGAATTTCGGTATCATCAATATTACGTGTGATATTACATCAACGATAATGTGAGTGTCACTCTAGTCTCAATATAACATTTTATGAGACCATGGTGGTGTTAAGTTCGTGTCCTCAGCTCGTAGCGTAAATTCATTTCCTATTGAAAAACAACATTATCTTTGGGAAGGTTGCATGCCTTAAACCTTCCTAGGTTACTATTGGTCGGAAGCCTGGGAGCTGGAGACACTGAGTAACGTTGTTGTTAATTGTTATTGTATATGATGGTCAATTTAATGAGTCGTGTTTGAAGTGTGTTATATTATACGGTGTACTTCCTTATAATATCCCGTCTTTTTTTTTTCATCTTAATTTGGTGTGGAGGAGTGGACATAGATCTTTGGTAGTGAGTTTTCCTAATTTTTGTCTTTCTAGTATATATGACATTGTACAGTTGCTTGTAACACAAAATCTCGAAATTTGTCAAGGAATGCAAATAATATTTATGTTATACTCTTATATACGAGTAATAGTTAAGAAGCTATGTTAATTCGATATTCAATATGAGCTTGCATGCCCGTGTCCGGCACCTGAACATTGGTATGGTACTCCAATACTTGATTTTAGATTCCAATACCATACACCCATGTCCGACCTTTGAAGCAAACTCTGAGTAACATAGTTGAGAAGAACATAAACAGTGTGCTGCCATTTCGCTTGGCCTTAGTTGGCAAAAGAGAAAGACACAATTTTCCACTGAGAAACACCAAACTAAAGTTTCAATGGATGTAGGAAAGTAACGTCTGATTTAAGAAGGAATATTGTCTTGGATCCAATCCAATTATCTATCCTACTTTTTTGGTAAAGTACCATTATTATTTAGATAATAAAACTATGTCTTATGATCTTATCATACCATCTATTCTTAAATTAGACTTTAATTTGTATGCTTTTTCCATTGCATTGATGGAGGTAGGGAGGCAGGGCCGTCCATTGGCAAGTTCAATGTGTGCTAAGAACCGGGGCCCAAAACTTAGTTTGGTCAGAATACATTAATCTTTTGGTGTACAAAATTTTCACTATAATGCCTTGGTGTAGTGGTGTGTGCGTGACTTTTTAATGATTATGTCACTAGTTCGAGACCTATGGGCAGCACAATCTCATTTTTTTTGCTCCTTCCTAGGAGTAGTTATTTTGTTACCATTATTAATGACGGTTTTTTTTTCTTTTTTTTGTTTGTTTTTCTCCAAACAAAATTGAAATTTATATTTTTAATAACCTAATCTACAACAACAACAAAAATTTAGCTTTGTGTCCTTTAAAAAAACTAACTTTTTTGTTTTATTATTTCAAAAAAAAAAAATGTTTGTTTATTATTCGGGGCCTCAAATTGGCGTTTTGAACCGGGCCTCCCAAAATCATTGGACGGCCCTGTAGGGAGGGCTACCAGTAGGCCTACCACGAGTGCTCGCTCCCACCGGAGAGTGAAAATTTTATAGATTTTAGTTAAAATAAAATTTCAAAAAAAAAAAATTCGACTTTTGCCTGTACCCATACCCATTTGTTCCGTTAAGTTTAAATCCTGGTTATGCCACGACTTGATTGAGTTTCAATTTGAAATGCATGTCTTTTTATTGTGGGCAAAAAAAGTTGAATGACCCTCTTTTATTTTGCTTGAAGCAAAAACATCATTTTATCACCGAGAAATAAAAATGAGTAAAAATGAGTTGGCTCATAGAGCAAAATCAACTTATCTTATTCTAATTATCGTTCATAGAGCGAAGAAAGTCACCATTATCGACTATCAACCAAACCAGAAAAAGTAGGAAACTAGGAAAGTATGATGGTCTTAAATTGTTCATACAATTAGTTACCTAATTAATTAGTGACATTATATAAATTAAAATCTAATTAAACTACGTTTGGAAATAACAAAATATAACTGCGTACATTTTATGGGGGTAAATTATTAAAAAGTTTTCATAAGGGAGTTAATTTTGAAAAGTGGTATATTGAAGGGAGTTTTTGTTAATTTACTCTTAATTTTATGTGACCTAAAACTCTAAATAAAGATGATGTTAACCAAACATGATGAAGTTACTCTTTGCAATTCAGTTCATCTAGCTATTTGTTTTTTAGGTTCGGTTCTTTCGGGCTGAAGTAGAAAACTAGGAAAGTATGATGGTCTTAAATTGTTCATACAATTAGTTACCTAACTAATTAATTATTGACATTATGAAAGTATTGGTACGGTCTTATAAAACAAAGTTCTATTCTAAAAATTGCATTAATTAAGGAGTAACATTTAGGGACTTCCATGTTCTCCATTCAGAAAATGAAAAACACTTTATCGTAAAACTGAGGAATGGGGCCAACCATGGATTTTATTTCTAACACAATTAACATTGTGTAATGGTTTTTGCGTAAAGGAAGCCACAACGGCGATTGCAGTGTTAATGGGGTTGAACTTAGGTTATGAGTAGCACTGCTCATAACTATACGAACTAAACTAGTTGACATCTGCACATCGTGTAATGATGTTACAGACTTACAGTAATAATAATGATCCAACTCTTTATTCTAAGGTAAACGGAACACAAGCAGCATATAGAGAGCTTATATCTTCCATTATTAAGGTAATCGATAGACTAGTTAGGTTACATATTCATCGTATCTTAACAGTAAAGCCTGGTGCATCATTATTCGATCAGCAAATCGCAGAAAGTATGAAAACGTCTGCAAAAATAAAAAATTGTACAGCAAGTTGCAGAGAATGTTTTTGACATGCTCAAAATAATCATAGTTTTCAATTGTTTGAACCCTACATAAAATAAATTTCTTTTCACCAAGAATAACTAACCCTACAAACTTACAATTTTGTAATCTTGTTTATTTCGTACGTTCAGTAATTCAATACACTTGATAATTATGTGACTACCTGAAGTTGTGATAATGGATCGTCTCACTCTTTTGTACTTCTTTTTAATTTTGTAATAATATCATTGGTTTATTCCGAAATTCGTATATCTTAAATTAAATTGTTATTATCGGTACATCATGTACATGTTAAGATGATATTTCATCTTAACATAAGAAAAATGGTTTGAAGTGGACCGCTAGGGATAACATTAGTGTGTCCATTATAAGACTAACACTTCTGTGAGGATTGAGGAACAAAGAATTGGTGTATTGCGTTATCATACACTCTAACCAATGAGAAAATAATCCTCACAAAGAATTGGTGTATTGCGTTATCATATACTCTAACCAATGAGAAATTTGAAGTTCACTGCATAGAAACAAAGGATGGAGTTTCTCACTAATTGGGGTATATGATAACGTGATAAACCTGATATCCAACAAATTTAAGCGGTCGACGGAACAGCATGAGATTTTTCCGTGGCCTCCACATTAAGGTGAAAAGGGAGTAAAAAAGAAAAGAAGACATCATCAAAATTCAACTTTAATCTATGATATAAACAGAACATAAAATGATATGGTTGCTTGAAGATGACACTATTTAAACAAGTGAGGTATGCTTTTCCAGCTAAATCAAGCACCGGTTTGAATGAAAGGCCAAAAAAATACACAAATTCTTGTTTAAAACAGATATATTCGTTTTAAATTTAAAACTGGTTAAATAAGATGGTAAAGCGAAAGCAAAATACAATGAGATTAGCAAAAGTTTGTCACGTCTATACAAGTTAAGTGTTATTTAACCCGTTACAACTTATGACAGATATATTCGTCTCGAAAGACACCTACTTATATCTATACCCTTTAAAAAGTTTACAACTCCTCTTACTATTCCTTAGGAATAGTAACTTCCAAACCCACTCCCAGCCCTTGATTTCTCTCTTTTAATCCCTGCCTTCCATTCATTCCTCTACCCTCAAAACCCTTTCGTCCCATTCATTCCTTCTTTCAATTTCAAACCCTCATCCTCTTCAGCCACATACTACCCGGTACCACCAATCACACATTTATGGTGCTTTCTCATCTCCATCC
>JAGPOY010004817.1:0-11567 GCA_018983105.1 Silene uniflora | reverse complement strand
GAAAGTTGTAAGAACATATGGCCCAGTGGCCCATTACATGAAAATGCATTTATTATAGGCAAAACATAGAATCGTACGATCCTACCACGATCCTACGATCCTACGATCCTACACGATTCTACCCGATTCTACCGCGATTCTACCCCATAACGATCCTATGAACGATTTGGATCGTTTACCTATTTTAGGATCGTAGAATCGTACGATTCTACGATCCGGATCGCGATTTTAACAACATTGCCCTAAATGCTAAACCTTTATAATTTCAAATATTATATTTGGGCGGTTTTAGTTGATTACGCATCCAAAATATGTAAACCCGTCACTGTAAACCTTATTTACGAGTAAAGCCCAAAATAAGGACCTAAACTATGATAATGTTTACAGTTAAGGACTTATACTATGAAAGTTTACAATTAAGGACTTATGTTTCACGCCGTTAACACCATCCACCAAAAGTTTATCTTTCCATGAACACATGGGCCCAGCATATTAAACCATCTTTTATTTTTAGTTATAGTTTTTTGTTGATTCAAAAATAAGATAATTCAAAATTGGTTTGGTTATTTTGATTGACTTATTTTTTTTACTTATGCTCCGTTTGGGTAGTCAGCAGATTATCATTAGAAGTAGTAGATTGGTCAAGCAAATTATAAATGACAGGTTGGATTGACAAGTTTGACTAGTATATGTTAACTAGTAGATTTAGTAAAAATGTTTGGTAATTAGCAGATTTAAGTTAATAGATTGCTGTATGTACTAGTTTAGATCCCGCGCAATAAATGCGCGGTATTTATAGAGTTTTTATTTTTGGGTTACTTTAACATGCTGAGTTAACACCTTATTAGTTTTTAATATCTCAAGTCATTATATTTTTATATGAGAACAAAAAATTGAACTATAAAATTATTCAAGAAAAATGAGTAACTTGAACTGTAAAATAATAGTGGTATCTCATTAGCTGTTCGTTTTTCTCATTATTATGTTTTGTTTTGAGGAAAAAAATTATAACAAAAAATTAATCCAAGAGAATTGAGTAATGTGCTAAAATGTTTTTTTTTTTTAAATTGTTTTTTATACCACAAAGCTAATGATTCTAATTTATAAATTTTCTCAATTTTTTTTATCCTGAGACTAATCAAAACGTTTTTAATAATTTTGTTTATATATGAGTCAAGTCATTCTCTAATTGTAACATCAATAAAAGATTTAAGTTTATTGTTTGCCTTTATTTATATTTAATTAAATATTATAGTTTATTATTTAGTGAAAATTATACAATTTGATGAAAAGATTAATTTAAATGTACAAAATTATATAATGAAATACATTATATTTATTAATTTCCTTATTTAGTGAATATAATTAGATTATCAATAGTTTCCATATTTAAAAAGATGCTCTAGAGAGAAAATATTTGAGTTCACCTATTCATTTAGTAAATAAGGGATTTCCATATCGTGTGTAAGAAAATCAAAATATCTCACTAATGTGTGCTTAGTAGTAGTATATTCTAATTATGGTATATAATTAATATGATAATGTGTAAGGACCAATCATAGCCTATTTCATTTGAGCGGGAAAATTTCACAAATCCCTTATTCTTTTAGTTTTAAGGGGGATGTGTAAATGGTGGGCATATTCATTATTAGCAATCTACTAAACTGAATATGTTGGGGTAGTAGCATATTGGAAAACAGTAGATTGGAGCTCAATCTACTGTTTAAATATGTCATTTACCAAAAACATAAAATAGTAGATTGATGAGTCAAACATGTTATTAATGCGGAAGTAGTGAAAGTAACAATAATTACGGCGGGAGTAGTGAAAGTAACAGTAGTAATAACGGATGTAATAAAAGTAATAATACTAAAAACAAAATAAAATATATATGAACAATTAGCTAATCAATCGATTTATATAAAATATTAATAGCGGGAGAAGTTGAATTTGTTTCCTAATTTATTTCATCGTAATTTTAAGATATATCATAGACAAATATAAATTTATGAGCTATGCAACTTTAAAGTAGTTTTATTTAATTGAAAATAAATTTTAATGCTAAATAGAGGTAGCCCGGGCGAATACGGACAACAATACTAGTATAGTATATATCACTATATCCGGCTTTCGACATGTACATTTAATTACCCTCCATTAAAAAACTGCTAGACTTGTAGGAGCAGATAATATAAAACTCAAATAAATCTCATACAAACAATTAATTAAGTATTGTATTTAATGAGTAAAGGGAATAAAAAATGTATAATATTTTTTTTATTACCAAGAAGGGATAAAACGCGGAGACCTACAACGAGTAGAGTCCCAAAGAAAAGTTCACAAGGAAACATAAAAATCTTAAACTAAAACTACATATTCATCAAGCACCAACCCTCAGGGTTCTCTTTGCATAATCCTTTGTTCCTTCCACGATCGCAACAATTTTCAATTATTTAACCATTCCTCCAACGTATAAGGTAAATTTTCCTCCATGATTTGCACCACACACTAATTCTCAAAAGCAATTTATCATCATGAAGGGCCAACAAGGTATCTTGTTCTCAAAAATTACTTCATTTCTCACCTCCCATATAATCGTCATGATTGCAATAAAAAATGCTTCCCAAAGTCGTTTCTCAAATCCAACAAAGTGAGAATCATTCCATACCAGAAAAGCTTCATCAATCTCCAAGGGAGAAATCCAGGTCATCCCCCACACATCACAAGTATCAGTTCATAATTGCCAAGAAAAACAATGCAAGAATAGGTGACCGACGGACACCAAACATTCACCAAAAACAAATACAGGTAGTTTCATCCCAATTCATCACTTTCCATTTCATTATCCTATCTCTTGTATTTACCCTTTTCCACATTATTACCCATAAAAATATTTCATACCTTGGCAAAGCGAGTCCTTTCCAAACTTGGCTGAACCAAATCCAGGGAGGTATATCTCAATTTGTAGTAGGCATCGACGAAAGACTTAGCTGTGTAGCAACCTGACTTCTCAAAGCAACAAAATTGTTTGTCGTTATTATCTCTTACAGGTTTGAAATCACCAATGATCAAGAGAAATATTCTGACGATTAAATCTCATACAAACAATTAATTAAGTATTCTATTTAACAAATAAAGGAAATCCAAAAGTTTATAATATATACTCGCTTCAACTCTTGAGAAATATTATGACGATTAACAAAAAATACTATGTTGAACTGAAACACGAGCATTGAACTCTCAACGGTTCTGTGAAATTCACGAGTTCTAAAACTAGTTTGTATATAAAGGTCTCATTTACACCATTTTTGCTTAAGATAGTCCAACAAAAGAATAATAGTAGCCATTCTCTAGTATAATGGTCTTTTACGTATTTATTTGGTAAAAAATATACTCTTTTTGGTAAATAGTAACCCTTTAAAAAAAATGTTTATTTTAGTAAAAAAAGTTGGATTATTTTTCGGTTTTTCTATCCTATGTCCAAGAGGCACATAATAAGAAAACCAAAATGGAAAGAATTAAATGATATTCTTATGGGAAATTGAAATATACAATTACTTTTCCTATCTTTTCAAAAGAAAAACACTGAAGTCTTTTTATTTTGGTTTTTCTTAACATGTGAGTCTTGAGCATAGGATAGAAAAACCGTTACTTTTACACAAAAGTAATAGAACTTGGGATGGCACACCCTAAAAACTGTCTCGTTTAACAAGTTTCATTTCTCACCCTTCTCTTCCTCATTGGTGAGTTTGTTTTATGATGTTTGTGAATCCTTAATCAGAACCACAAAATAGGCATGGAAAACATCAACAAAACCTAGAATTTAAGAACTGAGCTTTCACTAATGGATCCCACTTATATTAGTGGGGATCCTTCAATATAATTGGTATTTACTGAATTGTTCTCTCTTATTTATTATTTATGTTTCTTTTCTTCACCATCATTTATCTCAGCATCTAATGTCTTGTCATTTAATTTTTTTTTACTGGATCGAGTATTTGCCAGCTAGGGTTGCTCTATTGTTCTTCATTCTCACCCTTTTTAGCATATACACTTTTCACTATATTCTAAACTGTTAATTTCTTTTGTTCCTAAACAAGATTAAAGTCTGTACTCCAGATTCAACATCCGTTAATAAGGAAGGTATAGTAAATTTTAAGTAGTACATGATTCATGAAAATTTGAAAACTTTGTTTCATTTAAACAGGGAAATATAGGAAATTAAGTTTGAAAGTTGGCCGGCTAGATTTAAGTTTGATAATTTTGTGTATTAGGAAATGGTGAGGCAGAGAATTGAGATCAAGAAGATTGAAAATGTAACAGCTAGGCAAGTTACTTTTTCTAAGAGAAGAAGAGGTTTGCTCAAGAAAGCTCAAGAGCTTACCACACTTTGTGATGCAGAAATTGGCCTTATCTTCCCTTCTACCGGCAAGCTCTTTGACTATTCCGGCTCAAGGTTCTTCTTCTTCTTCTTCTTCTTCTTCACTACCACATCTCTCCGAACTTGATCAACCATTACGCTTTGTGGCCTTTTGGGTGTTGTAGTAATACTAGTTTAACTTTGGAAATGTTGAGTAAGTGGTATATAATATATGGTTGTTATCTTTGCAGTCAAGGTGTGAATTAGCTAGCTAGGGTTTTTCTTATTTTGGTGAGATAATCACTGGTTCAAAGTGTTAAATATGTTGAAAGTGATCAAACATTAATTATGAATACTATTATTATCATTAACTAATGATAGTAGTGGATGAAATTGAGAAGGATTCTCATCCATGAAATATTTAGCATATGAAATCTTATAAATGTAAATCACTGTTGTAAAAATAAGAAAAAACAAGAAAAGAAAATAAGAGTAAATAAGGAGTAGGAATAGTGGAGGAACATATGTAAGGATTGTTATATTCAATAAACTAGTATTTTTGTTTGTAACCTTTCGCTATAGTCGTGCCTTATATCTTTCAATACCTCCATCGGCGCCTCTCTTTATTTTGTAAACTCATTTCACTCCGATAGCTTTTTGACCCTTTGGCAGACTGGTCAATTTCCAAGTATTATTTTTCTCTATTGCATTTATTTCCTCTTTCATAGCAGATCTCCATTCCTCTCTCTCAATTGCCTCATCAAATGTGAGAGGTTCGTGGTCTGCATATAGACAAAATAAATCAACTTCTCTAATTTCATTTGTCTCTTCATAAATCTCTCTCAAACTTCTCATCTTGACAGGTGTTTTTGGTGATGATTTTTGAGGCGATACTGACTCGTTGTTAGAACCTGGAGTCATTGCTTGAGCGTTTTCAAAGCTCGTTTCGGTAACATCGTTGTATTCATCAAATACAACCTTATCTTTTTCATTTTCTTGATTATCCCATTTCCACGACTCTCCTTCACTAAATATTACGTCTCTACTCTCAATCACTTTTCCCGTGACTGGATTATACAACTTGCAAGCTTTGGATTGTGTACTATATCCAATGAAGATGCATTTTTCACCTCGATCATCTAATTTCTTCCTTTTTGCCTCAGGTATTTGCGCGTAGGCGATACACCCAAATACTCTCAAATGTTCAATACTTGGCTTTTCCTTACTCCAAGCTTCCTGCGGAGTCATATTCTTGACACTCTTAGTTGGACAACGATTTAAGATATGAGTTGTCCATGAAACAACCTCGGCCCAAAATTGTTTCGGCAATCCTCTTTCTTTCAGTATACTTCTTGTCATGTCTAGAATTGTCCGATTCTTTCTTTCGTCAATCCCGTTTTGTTGTGGAGTATAAGAGGCTGTAAATTGTTGTTGAATTCCCACGTTCTTACAAAAGTTCCTGAAAATATTCGATGTATATTTACCTCCTCGATCGGACCTAAGAATTTTCAACTTGTGTCCGCTTTCTAGCTCAACTCGAGCCTTAAATACTTTAAAGGTATCGAATGCAGCTGATTTCTCCTTTAACATATACACCCACAATTTCCTGCTATAATCATCGATAAATGTAATAAAATATCGATTACCTCCCACGGATATTGGTTCCAATGGTCCATAAATATCTGTGTGTACCAATTCTAACGGTGCTTTTGCTCTCCTTGAGAATCCTATCTGGAACGGAAGTCTAGCTTGTTTGCCAATCGTGCATATTTCACAAACATGTTTAGGGTCTTCAATGGCCGGTAATCCATGTACCATATTCTTTGACTGGAGAAGTTTCAAGCCATTGAAATGCAAATGCCCGAAACGTAAATGTCATTTCCATGACTCATTTTCTACGACCCCATAAAAACACTTTTGTACATTGATGTTGAGTTGCAGCGGAAACATGCGATTCTTCGCCATTTTTTGTTGAGCAATGAGTCTTCCTCTAGTATCTTTAAGGATAAGATTACTACCTTCAATATGCACGATATATCCTTTTTCAATAAGTTGCCCAATACTTAGTATGTTACTTTTCATATTAGGCACGTAATAAACATTTGAAATAAATTCTTCATTCCCATTTTTCAGAACAATTTGTATTTTCCCTTTACCTGCAACTTGTAGTTTGGATGAATCACCCAAACTAACATTATCTTGGATCTTTTCATTGAGTTCAATAAAAAATTCTTTTCTACCACACATATGGTTACAAGCTCCAGAATCGAAAAACCACATATCTTCTTGATTACTAGCTTCTTCGTGTGCTAGCAACAAGGATGGAATATCTTCATTACGTTGCGATGATTCAGCGAAATTCAATCGATTTCCTTGATTGTTTGGTTTATGCCTACAATCGGATGCATAATGCCCAAAATTTTGACAATTAAAACATTGAACGTCCTTTGCATTTCCACGTTCATTGAAAGTTTTACCTCCTCTTTGAGATCCTTTTCCATGAATGAAATTTTTCTCATGGTCCATAAATTTTTCTGTTGTAAAAATAAGAAATAACAAGAAAAGAAAATAAGAGTGAATAAGGAGTAGGAATAGTGGAGGAACATATGTAAGGATTGTTACATTCAATAACCTAGTATTTTTGTTACTCTGAGTTGTAACCCGTATTAGTTTCTCCCAATATATATTGTCTATATTTTAGTTGAGTTAGTAATTTGTAAGTTCTAACTAACGGAATCATGAAATGAAGGCGAAACAACCGAGCGAAATATAGTTGTTAAAATATATACCCTAAATTACTAGAGATGTAACTAACCGAGCGAAATTACAAACAGTTGAAACATAAACTGAAAGACGACTCTTCTTGAATAGTGGATGGTAGTAGTCGTCGAACTAAATTAGGTGAGTCTCCTTCCTTTTAGTTTCCTTGGCTACTCTAACATCGTACCTGCAAAGAAAAGGTAAGTGATCGAAAGAACCCGATAATCTTTCCTTCAACTTAGCTGACCGAGCCATATCATATGACCGCAGCCAATGAAATGCTCAACTCAACATTACGGCTACATTTCTTGCTCGAAATCTCCCTGACAGCTGCAAAATTCATGATTCAGTTCTAACACTAGTTAGTTGTTACCACGGATTTATGCTTCTCAAGCTCCTTGCATAAGTTCATCTATACAATTTGTACCAGTTTTGTATTTAGATTTGAATTTGTAAGAACAAAAAGTCTTGCTGAAGACGGGTCGGATCTTGCAACGGGTAATTTGTGAGGGGAAATGGGTAGAGGGGACAAGGTGGGCACCCCACATGTGCTCCCCCACTCACATCTCATGGGTATTTTGTGAGAGGAAATGATATCCGTCTTCATTTGTGACGGATATGGTGTGTCTTCAATGAGATTTTGTGTTGTAAGAATTAGTGTACGCATTGTTGTTAAACTCCCGATCCGGATCGTAGGATCTTACGATTCTACGATCCAAAAAGTGGTGACCGATCTGGATCTTAGGTAGGATCTTAATTTTGTAGGATCTTACGATTCAACTCGTGTCAAAATTTTTTAAAGTGGAATCTTAACCCGATCCTACGATTATACGACCCGATCCTACATTACTAGCGTTTCAATTTTTTCATCTACTAAAATTTTATATACGAATTTTAAGATAGAAATTTATTATAAACGAGAATAATTAGTAGGTACAAGCTAAGATAATAGTGTTTTCAGATTTAATCACGACATTTGAACATATTTTGATAACACAATTATGTATTTTAGTTAAGTTGTAGGATCTTACGATTCTACGATCCGATCCTACCGATTCGATCCTAGGGAGCTCGTCGATCCAAAGTAGGATCCCGATCCTAACAACATTGAGTGTACGTGCTCATTTTATAAGTGTGGGTAGCAAAACAGTTTTAGGTCACTGAAGTCTTTTAGACCATGTTTATCGGGGGTGGGGGGAAAGGTGGGTAGCAAAACATTATTACTCATAGATTAAAGAATTATACACCTACAAATATGCAATATCATGTAATCTTGATACTCGCACTTGATAAGAAGGCAAAGGACTTAAAATGCCATGACGATGCGGCAAAGGGGATCTAAAGAGGTTTAGATGACAAGCCATATCCAAGCTGGTAACCATAGCTTTATATTCCCTGGTATTTGGTCGAGACTTTGCTTGAGACTTTCTGCTCATACCCAACTTTATTGTGCGTCAAAGTTATCGACCCAGTCCGAATAACCCGATTTGTATCCGACCAGACACCCAAACTCAAGATCCGAACTTGATCTGACATCTTTATTTTAATTTTTTTTTTTTTGATTAGGTAAGAAAACTAGGTTGATCCTCTAGGATAGGACCAACCTATCTCATCCTTTCGAATGAGTGACGTAAGTTGAAGCCACCGGCTTTCAGACCACCTCGAAAGAGTTGGACATGAATGTCCAATAGACGTCATAAAGTCAGCAACTTTGTTGGCTTCACGAAAGTAATGTTTAATTATCACTTCATCGAATAAATGAAGATCTAATTTCACATCTTTCATAATACTAGAGATTTCCCAAGGAATTTGTCAAGTACTACGGAGTGAGTTAATAACACATAGATTATCACCTTCCACAATTAACTTTGAGATTCCTAAGTGTTTAGCGGCTAAAATACCTTGTTTTAAAGCGATGGCTTCCGCAACAAGAATACTATTTGATCCGCACTTTTTTGCTCCCAACAAAACGATTTTACCATTATGATCTCTTATACAATATCCTAAAGCAGCTTTATTGCCTTCTATTCTCGAACCATCAAAATTTAGCTTTAGGAAACCATTTATAGGTTTCTCCCACCATATTTCTTCCTTACTAGAATTGGTTCTAGTTAACTTGTCTTTTTCGGGATTATTGAGATCCTTATGTTTAGTCTCATTCCAGATTTTAATTGGTGCACACTAAATATTACAGTATAAATAAATAACTTGATAATGACGTAGCTTGACCCGGCTTGACTTGAGCTTTTGCAAACCCGAAATTGGCTTGACTAAGAATGCATGATCCAGTTGACCGGTTTGCTAGATCTACTTAAAAGCAAACCCCAATAGAGAGTAGAGACATATCACGTAGGTCCCCAAAGCAGCCCATGTTATTGGAAGTCTATGTTCCATCATAAGTCCCAATCTAGCTGCAAGTGTTAGGCCACCTTAAGTAGTCATGGGCCTTAATTATATGATGGGCCATGTCATTTATTTGCGGGCATGTTAAATAACGTCGATACTTTACTAATTATCGTCGACTATTTAACATCATTTATCCACAATGCCCCTCCCATAATCATCCTTTGTCTTTCTCTCTAAAATTTCTCCAAAAAAAAAAAGACGGTTTTTGCTTAATTTACGTGATTGATGATCAAAACGGTTTTAAATTATGTCGATCTCTAACGATAATCAAGCTAGTAATGAATCGGATGGGGTATGTTTACGTTTTATTTACGCTTAAATTACGTTTTATTTACGCTTCAATTTTAATTGATTTGTTATTTGAATTAGAGTAGAACGGTTTAGCGTTTCCCGATTCCCGCTCCCGAACCCAACTTAGAAAATTAATCGGAAATTATATATACTAGATTTCATGCCCGTGCGTTGCACGGGTTATAAAAATTGACTCACCTCTAATTGCTATGGATTTTTTTGGGCGAACATTCAACTCATTCGATGTTTTGATACTCCCCTTCTCAATCTTTTGATAATGTTAAAAAAGAAAATTCAATTGATGTTTTGATAGTCTCATGTCTCAATTATAATATTGAAAATTTTTCATGGTAGCCTTGAACTTTGATAGATGACACATGTTGCCCCTAAATTTAAGTTTCTACATATGATATCCTTGTGTTCACCTTTTTCTTTCCCAGAATACCATTTGGCAAACTTCCATCATAACACCGTTACTCTTATAACTTGTGACGCCGTTTTTCGTTATCTATTACACTAACACTTCATAGACTAATTCCTAAATCCTTATATTCTTTAATAAACTAACATTTAATACCTAAAAAACAAAACACAAATTTTCGTTATAATATTAACCACTTTATTCGCTCTTTCTCCCACTTAGGGGTCGTTTGGTTCGCTACTTAGGAATGGAATGGATTGGAACAAGAAACCATAGAAGTATGGGGTTCTAATTCCATACCTTTCAAAACATGTTTGGTTCATTGGAAAAATAAACATAAAGGAATGGAGTTAGAATCCATGGGGAGGAGGTGGGTATGGGATTCCAAGGTATTGGGCTGGAATTAGAATCCATCATGATTCTAACTCCATTCCAAAATACCCCAACCAAACACTAGATTGACTAGAATTCATTCCATTCCATTCCAAACCTTCCAACCAAACACCCCCTTAATTTTTTTTTACAACTTTAAAAGTTTAACATTTAATTCAACATTATGTTTAAAGTCTCTTATATAATAAGTATATTTTGAGAGATTCAAAATATTTGGGGTGATAGCTAAGTCCCAAGGATAAATCCTACTTATAATCATGGGATCAACCTCCCTTATGATAATTTTCTGATGTGGGATAATTCAACTATTTATACGTAATATATTTATTACACTTATATTATTTTTTAATGTGGGACTAATAACATACTCCCTCCCATTCATTATAAGTGTGTCCCATTGTTTGAATATACAGGTGGAGTATTTTAATAAAATGGGACACTTATAATGAATGGGAGGGAGTATTTAAAAGTACACCATATTTTTTGAACATAATTCGACACCCAACCGTTTTAATAATAAGCAAATATTATACTCCCTCTCATTCATTATAAGTGTCCCATTGTTTGAATATATAGGTGGAATATTTTAATAAAATGGGACACTTATAATGAATGGGAGGGAGTACTATTTATTAATATTCATACGTTTGTTTTTGATTTTTTTTAATCATAATTAAAATATGTGCAAATCATATCAACCTATATTCTAATGATATAAATTTTTTAACACAATTCTAATTATATTATTTAAATGTAGTATATTTATCGAAGTACATAATTTTTAATATGTGTAAATTATATGAAATCTATAGGTAGAAAATATACTGATTTCATATAATGATTAAACTCTTAAGAGTTCAAAAGATTTTGGGTTGATACCTAGGTTTAAAAGATGCCTCATATTATAATCATAGAATCACGCACCTTATTCAAATC
>JAGPOY010004815.1:0-11568 GCA_018983105.1 Silene uniflora | reverse complement strand
CGTTTCCCCATATAAGTCAATAACGAAGTCATGGTAGTCGCCTTAAGACGGTCTCACAAAACACTTCTTTCCCCTGTTTTCGCGTTACTCCGGCCGCCACCGCACAAACTACCACCTACAACCACCTATGGCCACCCAAGGTGGTCGACCCGTCACCACTAACCACCCAACCCCAGGTCCAGGTCCAAAATCAGGCGAGGTAAGGGTGAAAACCCGTGTTCAATTCTATTCCCAACATCAAGCGAGCTAACCTCTGTTTTTTGAACTCTATGAGTTCGCTAAGGTTCTTAGCGAATTGAGTGGTTTTCAATTTTTTTGTCTTAGAACTTTATAATTCGCTAAGGACCTTAGCGATTTTATTAACAAACTGCAAACTGTCCACGTGGACACTATGTCCCAAATTATTTGTAATTAAACGCTAATTACCCAATTAATTGGGTAATTAACACTAATTAACCAAAAAATTCGATATATTAAGACTACGGTGAGTAAAAAAATTAGGGTTAAACAATATTTTTACAGTGGTGGGCAAATGGTAAGCCCTTTATAAATGATCCAAAAGCAAATATTCTAGTCAGCGGGAAAAATTTGTGCTTTGAGGTTCTTGTTTTATTATTTTTTACATAGATTATAGTTTGGGGGTTATTTGTAAAAATGCAAATACGTGGTGGTGATTTGTAAAAAGACGCAAATACATGGTGATTATTTCTAATTTTTCCTTATTAAAATTAAAAGGGATATTATGGTCATTTACGTTCATAAAAGGATAAAACTTGTCCGTTTTAAAATCGATACGGGAGTAGAAGTGTAGAACCAGTAGAAAAGATACTCCGTAGAAGATAAGTGGTACTCCGTAGATGGTTTTACGTTTGCTTATTTCCCTCACAAAAAAAAAAAAAAAAAAACCCTGGTTGTTTGTCTGCGAGGCCATCGGGTGAGTGGAAGACTGGAAGATGACGAAGATAGTGAAAAGAGACAGGATATCAGATCTACCTACAGACATAAAGCAAAACATATTGTCTTTCCTTTGTATGAAAGATGCGATTGCTACAAGCTGCTTGTCCCCTGGTTGGAGGTATTGTTGGCTAACCCTTCCCTTTTTTGATTTTGGAAATCAATTCTATCACCAATTTGCCAAATATTTTAAAACTCTTCCAAAAAATCATCCCAAAAGGCAACACCTTTATCATAGTTTCAGTGACAATATTGAATCTACTGATGTTGACGATGATGATGACGATGATGATGATGATGATTACTATGAGTATAATGATGATATTGAAGATTATGGTGATGATATTCCTGATTGGAAAATTCAGCATATAGGGTATGTGCAGTTGCTAGACCAAATTTTGCAAATTTACATAAAAAATAGGCAACCTGAGGTGTTTCTGAAAAAGCTCTCTATTTATGTACCCATAAATCCTTGTGACTCAAAGCCCACAGCTTATGCTTCCAATGTTGTATCTCAGTGGCTTTTGCTTGCGAAACACCGTCTTGAAGAGCTCACCTGCAATATTAGCGGTTTCATTATTCCCGATGGTACCTTGCAAAACTGTAATGGTATTTTAAATTTTAAAACTTTAACCAACTTGGAGTTGCAAGAATGTAATTTGACTTGTGAAGACCATGGGGACGTGCTCATTGATCTTCCTTACTTGAAACAACTCTCTTTTAAGGATGTTCATATACACCAGAAGTTATTGGATATCCTGCTCTCTAAGTGTGGAGCTTTGGAAAAGCTGACGCTGTCGTTTACTAAAGGTGTTAAGGTGTTCCGAGTTCCAAGGCTTTCTAAACTGAAAGAGGTCTCTCTTATGGACATACCTCTTCTCAATCTAGTAGAGATCAATGCCATGGCTCTTCAATGCCTCACCCTTCACCAGCTAAATAAGTGCAAGGTTAAGGTGGCTTCTAATTCTTGTAAGACACTGGCAGCATTGTGCATTATTGGTTGTGCCATATCTGATGATTTGTTCAATAACGTCACAGAGTTTCCCCACTTAGAAACTGTAAGCCTCTTAGATTGTCCCACCTTAAAGCATATTAAGATCACATCCAATTGTCTTGCAACATTTTGCGTTGAGAGATGCCCAAATTTGGGTCAAATTGAGCTTAATACTCCCAACCTGTCATCCTTTAGGTATTCTACTGCCGGTAACACTAATATTGTAACGCTCTTGTCAAAATGTCAAATAGCTAGCGTCTCTCTTCTTATTATGCGTCCTCGTGAAGCAAGCTTTGACCAACATCTATGGGATTCCAAGCTCATAGCATTACTCACCAACTTCAGCCAGTCAGAATATGTGCATTTAGCTACCAATTCCAAAAAAGGTGAACACTCCTTTCTCTTATTTTCCTCCTTGCGTATGTATATATTTATACATTTTAAATTTTAACTAATGTGATAGGTTAGAGAACAACATTATATAATTTGTGGAGGGTGATGTGATCCGACTAGACGTAATGCCTAGTAGATTTATGACCATCCTAGTATGTGCTCACCAATTGTATTGAAAATGGGAAACTTAAACTCTTTGAAGAATAACCAGTAGAGCAGCAGTTATGTCCTTCTGATAACATTTGTATATTCACGGCCATGAGAAGCACTAGTGCAAGCCAAATGAATATGATCATACCATAAATCATTTACATTTCTGTCAAGCATGGTCTCCTGAATTTTATTTTTTATTTTTAAGGCTATATTTCTTTTTCTGAAATAAGTTAACATTTTTTTCTTATGTTATACCGTATTTGTTTTTCTTGTGTGTTCATATAGAGATTGTTCATCTCACAAGACTTGCAAGAAAGCTTTTGCCGTCCAACTTTCAGGGTCCAAGATTCTTCCCTTTCAGCTACAAAATCCTTAACATGTCATACTCCTCTGCAATATTTGGATAACTTGTTATGGATTTCTCCTCACCCAAGGTAAATATCTTTATCCGATGAAGATCGGCAATTCAGCCTGTCACTTGATGTAAAACTACTACCTTTTCCTTAAATATTTTGTGTGGCTATATGAGGACCATGGAACTTGGCGGGCTCTTTCCCAATTTTGTTGTATACGTTGCAACTTAATTTGTTGTGGTTTTTAAGTCAGAAAGAAAACAAAGGTTTTTAATTGAGAGATTGGGAATTTGTTTGATACATTTGTATTGGCCCATAGCGGTTCCATAGGATGATTCATGTCAGCCGACCCTAAATCATTTTGGGATTAAGGCGTTGTTTGTGTTTGTGTTTGTGTTTGTGTTTGTGGTTGTGGTTGTGGTTGTGGTTGTGGTTGTGGTTGTGGTTGTGGTTGTGGTTGTGGTTGTGGTTGTGGTTGTCATTGTCCTCGTCGTTGTCGTCCTCGTCATTGTTGTCGACCAAACAATTTGCTTGATAAGATAATTTTCTTTAGGCCACTATTCTCGTTGTATTGGCGATGTTTATAATTTTGCTTACACAAAGGATTATTGCATTTTCAGCTTCAGTATGAAGACATAATTAAAGCGGAGCAAGTTGCTGTTGCTATCTTGCCCTACCAGTCAACGGTTGTAAGCTTATCTATCTTGAGGGGTTTCAGGATTGTAGATCAAAGAGGACTTGCCAACACTGCTAGGTTCAAAATTTCTCGATAACGTGCTTAAGAAGTCTAAGACCACGGCCTGTGGCTAGCCTACCTGTCTTAGGACATTCATGTCATAGCCTATGTCTCTTTGAAAGAGGCCAATATTTTGAAGTTTTATAAACGCTTTTATTCTAACCAATCCCAAGTCAATCTGCGGTGATTGTTGTTGTTGTTGTTGTCATCGTCGTCGGTAGTGCTTTTAAATTACAAGTACTTATTTAAGATTGATTACCGTTGTAAAACTGTGGAAAATAAATATATTCTATTGATTGTGGTTTTGTCTTCTTTTCTAAGAATCTTTGTTATCGGTAATGCGTGAGTAGTGTTCAATGGGTGAGCAGTGTAGTCTGTAGACAACCTGATCATCAATGGAGCCATTGAATTCATGACGGCATAACTTGATTATTGGTTATCGCGAGTCATTTAACTTTTCCTTCTCTCTTTACACTAAGTCGGGATATGTCTGTAGATCTAGAATAGTCTTCTTTGGAACATGGTATTGGTCACTAGAGTTGAAGATAGTTTCATTGTTTCAAGTAGCATATGAAGTGGCGATAGACATGAAGAATATGATAAACTAGTTTGTTGCAGGAACAGTGTGGCTTGTGTTTAAGATGCGGGATAATCCCCTTTGAGCATCATCTTGGTGTCCTCCTTACTTCCTCTAAGTTGTCTGCTGCATTGTATAAACCTTACGTTATCAAAACTGAAGCTTAAATTGCTGCACTGAACTAATCATTCTCGGACTTATGCGGGCGAGTTTCAACTACTGGAACTCCTGTAATTTCTGCTAATCTGACTTTGTAAGAAGCAAATAAATAACTACTTGTGGTACTCTTATCTTCCTGCTGCGAGTAAAGAGGTGGACTAGGAATCTTCAGAGGCATGAATCTTCCATTTGAGATAAGTAGTGTTGCTATGTTTGAATCTTGGTTGAGCAGTAAAAAAGAATGGACAAAGTTGGTAACTATGTACTCTACTTTCTTATTGTTTGGATCAAACCAGTGTAAATGCCATTTGAGGAATACTTCCACTTTTTTTTTTTACTGAGTTTCTGAAAGGTGAATGTTTGACTTGAATTCGGCCCCCTTTATCATTGACTCCAAGATCCGCCACTGCGTTCAACAACATTTTCGTTTACTGCCATACGTCAGCTTATGGTTTAAACCATTATTATGATAATTACATATAATTTTCAAGCTACCTTGTTTCCATCCTCGTGTCTCTTTATACTCCATGCGATTGTCAGCTCTACTACCTGTTTGTTTATCTATTTCATAACCTATTTCTCACAACTGATGTTGAATAACTAGAACAGCTATTCTGATTTTATTGATTTTATTCCTATATGTTAACTATTGAGGTGGATTGTTAAATGTGAGTTAAGATGGATTACTGATTGTGAGTTAAAGTAAATAATTTACTGTTTATTTTTGGGTTTTAATTCTTGGTGTTTCCGACACTATCACACTTCCTTGATGCGGTTGATCCCAAGCTCGTCTTCGATTCCGTTCTCAAGAATTTGTTTATATGCTCTGTTGGGCTCACATATTTTCTGTTTGTATCACTGATGTAAAATTCAACAGCGTTTTTGATATTCTGGGTTAATTTCACAAATAACCCAGAATCTGTTGATCACATATTCCTATCTAGGTGATGATTAAGACTATTTCTACAGCATTAACCAAGTGCCTGCAATGCCTCGGCCTGAGGCGATGTGAAAGAGCCAAATTTACGCAGTGTATTCATTGGCTGATTGCTACTGCACAACATAAGAAGCAATCGTACGACTGTATGAGCATCATTAATTTGAGCAGTCGTTTTGCAGGATGAGATTGATTGGTCAAACGAGCTTTCAGCGTGGCTCTTTGAACACAATTAAACAGCTGCTCAAATGACTTGGAGAACATTGCCATTGTATTTCACATAGGCGACATATGTTATGCGAATGGGTACCTGTCTCGGTGGGATCAGTTTACTGCTCATATTGAACCCATTGCCTCTAAAGTTCCCTACATGCTTGCCAGGTTCTTGATTTTGTTCTGTTACCTTGATGATATATTCTGAGCTTATATGTACCAATTCACGTCCTGTGAGAATCCCGTGTTATTGATACAGTGGAAACCATGAGCGAGACTGACCAGGATCAGGTTCCTTCTATGGCAACGATGACTCAGGAGGAGAATCTGGTGTGCCTGCTCAGACAATGTTCTACACCCCATCTGAAAGCCGATCAAAGTTCTGGTATGGGCGTATGCCATCTGTTTAAAAAAAAAAAAAAAAACATTTGTATAGCAGCAAAATTATTGACCCCACGGCCCCACCTACAGGTATGCAACAGATTACGGAATGTTCAGATTCTGCATAGCCCACCCACAGAAGAAGACTGGAGAGAAGGGACTGA
Source organism: Silene uniflora (assembly GCA_018983105.1). Lineage (NCBI taxonomy): Eukaryota > Viridiplantae > Streptophyta > Magnoliopsida > Caryophyllales > Caryophyllaceae > Silene > Silene uniflora. Next base: position 5,554 of record JAGPOY010004815.1, on the reverse strand, counting down.
GGCACCAAGCAGTATAAGTTCATCGAGCACTGTCTCGCGTCAGTGGACCGACAAAAGCAGCTATGGCTTATCTGTCTTGCACTCTCTTGCTCATCGTGTACTTGGTTATTTGTCTAACCAGTATTATGCTAGCGAAGGAACGACAAAGGAGCCTATGGTAAGGGAGTGTCTTCAAAAGCTATGGCAGAAGTACAAACTACAAAGTTGACATTGCCATTTACGGTCATGCCCACAATTATTATGAAAGAACATGTCCTATTTATCAGGTATCGGCTATTCTAGCCTGAGACAGAAGTTATTGCGCTATTTTATCACTGTCTACTGAAATGCTCCGGCTGACTGCCGCTAATACAGAATACCTGCTCAAGAAAAGAGAAAGATCACTACGAAGGCCCTTTGAACGGTACCATCCATATTGTAGCGGGAGGAGCAGGAGCAAGACATACAGAGTTTACCAATGTTCACCCCAAATGGAGCCTATTCAGAGACTTTGATTATGGCTTTGTGAAACTCAGGGCATTTGACCATTCGAACTTGTTGTTCGCGTACAAGAAGAGCAGAGACGGTAAAGTTTACGACTCCTTCAGAATATCGAGGGATTACAGGGACATCTTGGCTTGTGTGGTTGATAGTTGCACCCCGACCACTCTTGCTACTTGATTAAGCAAGTTAAGGCACTCTGCTGTTACTGTTATGTGTGGTCTCCGAGACAAAACTTTATCTCTGTTTACGCCATTACCACGCAGAGCACATAAGTTAAGCTAGGGGATCGGTTTAGCAATCAAGTCACCTGATGAAGGGGGGGTTTATTGTTTATTATTCAACTTATTATAACCTTATTGGAACAACTCGAACAAGTACAAATACAAATTCTTGTATAAGGATCATTTTACAATGTGATCCATAATTGAAAATCAGAAACTACTGGTAAACTACATCGTATTTTTGAATGGAAGTTGGCTTCTATTGGGTATATTCTGGTGGCAAACTGCTTTCGCAGAATGCACCATGGCTGTATATGTGCGCTTTCCTTCATTTTACACCTGAACTGGGTGCTACCAGTAAAAGATAGCATTAGGAATTAGGGTGAGGATTCAGAATAAAAGAAACATGGATAATGGGTTGCCATTTTCAAACTTCCTTGGATTGTGGGGTGCTGGTTTCATTCTTGTTCATAATCTATTATTCATTGAAGTATATTAGGGATTGCGTTGCTTATATAGCATATTTATCAGATAATACAAAACGTGTTTTCAACTTTCCAAGGGTTCTATTGGGCTCGAATGTAGTTGCTATGGACGACTACTATTTCTTTGTACTTTAACAATCACTTTTTCCAGGAGAAGCAATGTCTATGTGACTGTGTGTAGTGCTACTTGACACTTGACAGTTAGAATAATTAACTAGAAAAATGATGTCCTTTAGCTTACCTCATTGTTATTGAAGTTATGATTATAGTACCTTTATTGGTCAAGTATAACATATTTTAATGTAAATTTGGGCAGGTTGACTATAGTCTATCAAACATATCATACTAATCACTGTGAATATCAGCAAGCAATCAGACACACTATTTGCTAAGGTAATGTAACAGCTGCAGCACACGCGAAGATATGTAGAATACATTGATGAGCGGCAATATACAATGTTAAGCAACCAGGTAGAGTAACCGGGTAAGCAAATAAAAGACAAGTATAAAACGAAAATAAGTTGGAAACCGAATATAAACTTTTAAACGGAAAAAAAAGATGCAATTTCAATTAAGAGTGCAACTGGTTCATTGAACAAGTCCAATTGTAAGTTGTGAAATCGGTGCCTCTACAAAACACCAAATCGGTGCGTCAAAATAATGCCAAGTCCAACTATTTTACCTGTTATGTATTTCATGACCAGTTTCTCTAATTGATGTTGAAAACCAGCAGCTACAGTCTACAGATACTCTATGAACATGGATTAAAGTTTACACCGAAAAGATGTTTAAAAATTGATGTTGAAATTAACAAGCAACATAGATCACCATAAACACTCTACTGCTAGTGTGTAATCTTCAGCGCTTTTTGACAGACTTGCCATCCCTTGAAATTCTAATGCGCAGCTCATCTGGAATCACTATTTTGTTAGCGGGTACGCCAGCATCCAAGAGTAGTGCCTCTACCAGCTCAAATGCAAGGTCCTGCTCCATGTAAGAGTCGAAGATTAATGACCCTGTAAACCATTTTGAAACGAACAGATTCCCTGCTGCCTGATGATCAGCTATGTCGGCAATGGAAGTTGAGGTGAGACTTTGACAGAATTTCCTTGAGTGACGTACCAGGCAAGCAACCCACTTCACTTGTGCATTAACAGCAAAGAATACTTTCTCAAGTCTTTTCTTTGATTTGCTTTTGATTCGGTAAAACTTCTTCCCAATTCTGAACTTAATAACCTTGTATTTTGGTATCGCACGAAACCTCTTGCACCTTACAAGTTTCCAGGTTTTGGTCAAGTTGGTGTATACCTCTAGAAGCTTAACAATAGCCCAACTAAAACCATGTATACTCCCATATTTCTTAATTTCTTTTCTTGCTATAGTTAGCAAAGCTTTGCTTGTTTCATTGATGGAACTTTTGAACTCGGACATGGAGAGGGAAAATAGTCACGGTCCAATGTGACTCCTGATCCAATCCAGCTTGTGGATACCAGAGTTTAAAACCCAATGAAGAACAACTCCATGACCCTATAAATACATATATGGCAGTGAAATTTTATTCAAAGCAAAAATACCAACTGTGAAAAGCAGAAAAGAAAGAGATGTTTATTTTATGAGTCGAGAAGAATAATATTGTTAGTGTTCGAGCGTGTGTTTATTTTGTAATTTTTAATTTTCCAATTATTGCATCTCTACAATGTTTGCGTATGTCAATCAAAAACCATGTAAAGCACGACACGACCAACTCACACCATCAATTAAGCATTATCTTCATATCGGTAGGCTATCTCAAATACTTGACACCGTAAGATCCCCTATCCATTACCCTTAACAAATACACTGTTGTTGCGCCGCCATATACATCAATATATGTCTGCTCACATATTACCACTGGGTGTTTTCACCAGCGTGAACCGATTTATAGTATAATCATAAACTTATTTATAAAACCACCGATCAAGTTCATAATTCAGCAATAATTTTAATTTGAAACCATCCAAATAACAAACCAAACTTATAGTCAGTGTTGAAACTTGAAACCAACCGTTTGGCATATAAATCTAAGGTTGATCACACTCGTAAATGCAACATAAATAAAACCCAACCCCGTTGGTCACATAGACATTACACATTATACATAAACTTGTTGGTTAAACTGATTCATCACAGTTTTCACCCAACAATTAATCTAAATAATGCACATCACAATCACGCATAAAAATGAAACAAATACGGAGTATAAAAATAATAATCTAGAAAATTACCAGAGGCTTGTGTTCTGCAAGATTTCGAGGGAGAAATCTTTTAAAATAACACACCATTTGTCGGTAAAACATCTTGTCATTAGCGACCGCACTCCTGGGGATCAAGCCACGATTCAGAAGACGTAGGATAGTTAAGCTCAAGGTTTCAATCTCCTTTTCAATCTTGATGCGTAAATCACGAATCAGGAGCACATTGCGGTTGTCATCTTGGAGCATGTGTTGTTGGTGCTCATAACATCTGATTGTGATCCACTGAGCACGAAGGGGCAAACAGGCCTTCTCAAAAGAGAGTTTCAGAAGGTTTCTCTCCTCCAAAGTCAGCTGTAAATTGAAGTGGAAGGATCTCAGTGCCGACCCAACTTGTCGGCCAGAGTTGCCAGGAACTGGTATCGCTCTCTTCCGATGACATCAACTTCCAAAAATATCAAGGACTGATGAAAACAAACAATAAAATATCACCATATTAATTTGAGGAGATTTTCATCAAGTAAAAATAAAACAAATTTGAGTTCAACCAATAATAATGTTTAATAACCAAATTAAAACCAGATCTTCTACAACTAGAATAATTTCAGGATTGAGTTCATCAAATAATGTTTAACCAATACTAAAACTATAATGATTTGAGGAGATTGTTATCATGAATTAAAAGTAAAACAAATTCGAGTTTATCCATTAATGTTAACTAACCAAAACTAAAACTACAACAATTCCAGGAGATTCTCATGAATTAAAACAAAAATAAATTTGAGTTCATCCAATAATTCTTAATCACCAAAACTAAAACTAGAATAATTTCAGGAAATTCATCGATTAATTTTGTAATCTAAAACTATCAAGAAATTAAAACTTGAGTTTAATAGAGAAAGAATCATATACCGGAGGTTTCTGGTCCGCCACTTTCTCCGCAAGGTAAGTTAAACTCTCGTTGTTCATAGACATGGCCAAATCTTTATCTTCTTGACTTGGGGATGACATAAGAGACGAAACCGCCTTGAGCTGACCGCAGCAGTAGTAGGCGATTTCGCCAACTATCTTGCTACGATAGTCTAACACTAGCGCCAAGTTGACCTCGTTATCCTCCGCATTCTGTACGCCGGAGATAACACGCATTGCAGCAATACGAGAAGCCAAAAGGTTCTTGAAAGCCGTCGAAAACAATTCTCGCTCGTTTCCCGTAAGTTCGCCTTTAGAGATTGCGACTACTTCCCCCATGTAATCAGCCATTTCTTCGTATCTTCCCGCCTCCCCCGCTATCTTCGCAAGAAGAACACACTCTTCCCTACTCATATTCATCTTTCCCTCTGTTTTTGTGCTTTTTATTTTTTGGGTTATGAATTTATGCAATATTAATGAAGCTAGCTAGACTAATAATGATGATGATGCTATATATAGGGAGGTGTGAAGAACCTTGGAACCTCCATTAATGGTGATGTGTGAGCTTGAGTTAGTTATAGAGAGAGAAAACTGAATTGTAAGAGAGAGAATTATATTATGAAAGAGAGTATAATTCTGTTGCAACAAGATTGCTTATATAGGCAACTAATTCCTAACTAACTTAAGTCAATGTTAATTGTTGACTTTCTTATATTGTTCATAGGAGGTTAAAGGGGGATGATTTGTGGAGTTGGGAGTGGGACCGTGTGAGTATTTGGCAGAGAATATTATATGGGGATGTATATACTGCGCCTGTAACTGTTTTTAACTATAATAATAAATAAACAATAAGTCTTGCTTGTGACGGATGTATCCGTCACAAGCTTGCGACGGGTTGAATAATACTATATTATGAGCAAATGGTAAAAAAAGTGACCCTACATGTAATATGAAATATGAAGAGACAAGTTGTCTATTAGGTAATGTGTAATTTGTGACCAATTTTAATTTCAATGTCATATAACTGAAATGGCTACATAGTCAGTTATAATGGTTATATCTGCTTATATTTATTAAATTTACGATGTTTCCAATTTTCTTAAAAATGTAATAGGTTACAATGTTTATTAAAATAGTGACAAATTATGTATTTGAAAGATGTGTAATTTGTGACTAATTTGAACTTGAATGTTTCCAATTTTCTTGCAAATGTAATATGGTTACA
>JAGPOY010004814.1:0-11570 GCA_018983105.1 Silene uniflora | reverse complement strand
CTCTAGCATGTGAAAAGCAACATAATTAATAAACTTTAACAACAACAAATCATGTGAAAATGAAGCTAACATATCCTTAATCACATAAACATCCAACATACAACAAACACAACAACATATGTAACATTAATTCGTCGAGTAACTCGGAATAGTTACCTTAAGCTAGCAAAGACAAAATAATAACTTGAGAAAGCTTCTAAAACCGAAATTACTCTTCTTCTTCAATAATATATGAGTCTCGTAACTCATCTTCAAATTCTTCACCTATAAGAACAACAAAAACACATTAATTAGGCTTAAATTCGAAACCCTAAAAAGATAAGCCATAAAACAAAATTGGGGAAAATGAAAATAAAGCTTACTAGGAGATGAGAAATGAAGAGAGGATTCCAAATATATAATTTTTATGAAATTTGGTGGAGGAATGAAGGAATTATAAGGGATTTAGGGTTTGGTAAGGAGGTTTTTGGGAGAGTTTTTGGTGTTTGAAGGAAGGAGGAGATAAAGTGAAAATGGGGGGGAAATGAGAGGTGAAGGGGAGACCCCAAGGGGAAAGGGGGGCCGGCGGTCAAGGGTTGGGTAGGGGTCAATTGTTTACGTTTTGGTTCGCTTCGACGGTAATTAGAAATATTCGTCGAACGCGATTTCCGAGAATATTAAAGTTCTTAAACACGATTTTACTAAAAGATTAGGTACTCATATGCCCAATATCCAAACTCGTTTACCCAACGACCGTAAGAAGTGGGAAAATCCCAATTTTACGACTTTTATCAGAAATCTATTTTATCAAAGTAAAATGTTTAAATATGGTTTAAATTACTTTTAAACATTTCTAAACTATCAAAAGTAATTACATTACTTCAAAATAAAATAAAATCATATTTTATCAAATTACTATTATTTCAAATAAATTCATATTAAATTAGAATAGATTAAAATATTACTTTTAAAATATAATAAAGGTCTTCAAATTTACGGAGTGTTACAAAGAAAGGCAAGAACAAGGACCTTAATTTGGTTGTCAATGTGGAAGTAAAAGGGATACTTGATGACCTTTCTCAACAAGTCGCTCTATTGAACTCTAAACCCACTAGCTCTAAGTCAACAACAATGCAAGTCATGTCATGTGAACTTTGTGGTGAGAATGGACACACTCTTTGTTGGAGTATGTGTCCTCAACAATAGTGCGATCACATAATTATTGTGCAATCACATAATTAATTAAATCTCATAATAAGAATACGCAAGGGATGATTCAATTATATAGTCAACTGACCAACATTAATCGGTAATGATTGGCTAACTAGAGTTCGACATTACTGTCGTTTGACGGTGGTGGTCAGTTGATCTCTTTAGGTCACACCTATAAGGCAAATTCCCAAACTGGAAAGTTAAATATTTGTAGAAGTAATTAATTCCTCAAAATTGAACATAAGTGAAAATATCACATCTTATTGTAATGTGATTAAATAAGATTCGATTTCGTGATTAAGCGTTATATTACGAAATTTATCGATGTTTACGAAACATGCGAAATTAGAATGATGAGTTAGATATAATTACAATATGTTGTGATATTATATTAACTAAAATTAAAATGAACCATTTTACATATTCGTAATTGAGAATTACGAGTCAAATCGGTAAATGTGATTTATATCGTTTAATTAGTTAAACAAGTGGATATACGATTAATAACGTGTCACATGTTACATATTACGTATGTTAAGATTGACACACTACAAAATGTAAAATGGACACCCATTTTATATAGGGTTAATTGATGAGAATAATCCAATCTATGACTGACCTTCTCAAAATAATCCCAACTATTGTTTAACCTAGAATAATCTAATCTATACCATCATTTATCTTATATTAGTCTAAGCGAAGGGCAACCCGTTCAGCAGGTTACTCCTTCTTTAATCACCTAAAAACCCCGTCACTTCCACCTCGATTATCTCCTTCGCCACCGTTATCGCCATCTTCTCCACCATCACTCTGCCATTAATTTATCTCTCCTCAACTTCATTATCCCCGACATACGTACTCATCCATCATCATAATACTCCTCTTAGTAATTGACTTCGACATCATAGTCATCCCGCCATCTTTTTTTCAATTGATTAAAACCTGCGAAATCTCTGGATTTTAATCAAAGGCTAGTTCATACTTTCTTACTTTCAAATATTCAATCACTCGCATTGGATTCTTCCATGATCAATTCATTTCATGCTATTAATATGCAAATTGCAAAAAACGTCCTGTACCCATTAAGTGTGGTGCTCTTATGATGATTTGGTGAATGTATTTGGGTTAATTTATAGTGGGATTTTGAGGGATAACGACAACTCCACCAAAAACAATGAACAACAACAAAATAAACACCACCAACAAAAAATCTGGGTTTATCCAACATCATCATGTCCCTTCATAGAAAAAGATGAAATGTTTGGAAGAATAGATTTGTGAAAGAATAAAGGAAGACTTTTGGAAATATATGGATGAAGAAAAAAAAGAAATTAATGGAGGAGGGAAAAGGGAAGTTACAGTTGGCATATGTGACAAAGGAAGAAGAAAAAGAAGATTGTATAAGAAAGCAAGGGTGACCTTCAAAAATTGGAAGGCAACCGGTGACAACAAGTTAATAAGAGCATGGAAGCAATAGAAGATAAATAATGTAATAAATCGGATTATTTTGCGTTAAATAATAGTTGAAATTATCTTGAGAAGGTGAGTGATAGTTCGGATTATTGTAATCAAATAACCCTTTTATATATGGGTGTCGGTTTTATGGAGGGTAATTAGGGGAGTTATTTACTCTTTGACATCTTATTAATTGATGTCCCCTTATTGTCTACCCAAGATGAGCATGGCATTGAGAATGCAAATGTTGGGCATGCCTTGTTCTCTCTCGCTCTTCCCAAACAGTATGCTCCCTCCTTTCCAATAAAATGAGATTGTTCTCATTTTTATTCATTCTAACCTTCGCTCATTTTTTTCATAAGATAAAAATTGTTTTTATGTAAAGTGTTCAAGATCTAATAAAACACAAGAAATTCATATTACTAGTGTAGTAATAATATTTTCTATTAGATCCATTTTTGAGGTTCACTAGCACATATAATACCTAGTTAGTATTAGTGTTAGTTTTTTGGGGTTTGTCTTGGGTGCAATCGGAGGAGGTTTTCTACGCTTGAAAACTAAGGTTTGGAGGATCATCCTTATCTTTCTAGCTCAAGAACAAGCCAAGGTAAGAGACCTTGCTTGTGCCCATAACGTGCCATTTCCGCTTTGTAAGGAAAAAATCGGTTTTCTTCTCTACTTTTATCATGCATGTACTAGATCCACCAATGATAAATTTAATATGTTAATTAAATCAATATTAGATGAGTCTAATATGAGGGATATGAACCCAATAATTGGTATCAGAGCATTAGGATGCTACATGCAAATCGTTTTATAGTGTTTTTACGAGTTAATTGTTGACTAAAATAAAACCGGAAAATTTATGTACATATGTGATATGCACGAAATTTTTGAAGCATGTGTACCTTCTAGTCCTAAAATGGTTTTAGGTCATTTGATATGATTTGTGGAATTTTATTGTTCATTTATATGATTTTTATTATAAAAATGTGATTTTTATGAGTTAAATGCTATTTTTAAACTAAAAATAGTTAAAAATTGACTCAGACCTTGAATTTTTTTACATGACCTCACATGCATATTTTACTTATTGTATGTAAAATTTCGTATAAAAATGGTTTATATTGCATGTTTTATGATTTTTATGAGATAAAAGATCATTTAAAGGGGTAAATAGGTTAAATATAGTTATACTTCGTATCTGACCATGAAATTTTAGTATGTTGTCAAACTTGTCACATGCGACTTCTAGACCTAGTGTGTAAAATGTGAGATGAATTCGATTCATTTTGCATGATTTATGAATTTTTGACTGAAAATGACATAAATAGTGACTAATTTGTTAATTCATGCTAAAAAGGTGTTCATGGCTTGAGAAAAATATTTTAAGTTTCTATTTTATCACTTTTATAAGATCTAAAGTTGAAAAATTAATGTGATTAATTTTTGCATAATTTAAGTGTTTTATTTGATAAAAACGATAAATAGCAACCATGACTTCTCGTAAAAATTTTGAAATTTTTAACCTAAGTTTTGAACATTATGAGTGTCATGGAATTTTTTTAGAATGCTCAAGAAAGGAAAATTCAAATTTTCAAATTACTGTAATTTAATTTGAATAAATATCATATAAGATTATGAAAAAAGGTCACATAATAAAAAAGAACTATATAACAAGTTGAATTATAGTCAAAGGTTGAGTGATGACTAACTTTTGAGACCTAAGCATGTTAGGATAATTAACTTGGACTAAAATTTGATTTTAGTATTATTTTGCGGTTTTAATGAGTTATAATCGCGCATTTCCATAAAACCGGAACAATATTACGATAAATTTTTAAAGGGGCGATTTGGCACATAAATTGGCATGTTAGGAGCATATTATTATGTTGCATATTTCATTGTTGAATGTCGGTTTTTATTATGTAATTTTTAAATTATGTAATTTTTCTTAGTATGGCCTTAGTTTTTAATCGATATTGCCCGAACTGAATGAGAATATTGATTCGGTTGTATTTTATGTGATCTCGCATCACCGTTTTGTAATTTCATAGATTTAAATTTTATTACAAATGTAGAATAGGAATAGCTTTGTATTTTATTATTTGTAATCTTGGCGAATCCTAAAGACGGTGGCCATCAGTAAGGCGTTCCAATCAAGGCGGTGTTATCCTTGAAGGGCGTATCACATGAAATTCAAGGGACCAAAGGTGTTGGTTTCCGAATATGTAATAGATTATTAGATTTTCTATTTTATAAAAGGCCATACTAGGAATTTTATTACTTTACGTTTTAATATGTTGCATGTATTGCCAAATCGGCATAACAACACATGCATATCATATCGAGTCATCGACCGTGTCAAATATAATTATCGATAATTCGATCTTTTAGCTCACTTAAAATTGATAGATAATAAATTGACAAGACCTTTACAATTTAAAATTGAGACTTAGCCTTACCAAAAAGTAGAAACCCATGACCCCCGGATTCATGAAAAGTACAATACGATTTTTCGGGGCACTTTGATTGACGTCGGGTAAGTGGGGTAATAAATAATTATTACACTTCGAAATTTGGTCGATCTCAAACGAAAGTGTTAGCGACCGTAGCCGCAACAAGTTCGGGCTAGAGATGAAATTAGCAAATTCATCGACCAAGAGTTCTAATGGTAGAATCGGTTAAAAGTGGTTAACGCACCAAAGTTATATTAAGGAAAGTGTAGAGGGCCCGTTGGCTCACACCGAAATTAATATGAATTTTGGGTCTTGAACCATTTGTTATAGTTGGGTAAAGGTCACTATACAAATGCTCCACTTGTTTAATATGTTTACAAGTATTATAAACGATAAATGTTAGTTTCCCACTATTTCGTTGTTTTAATGTTGTTCTATATCTTTACTTCAATTCATATACGATATCATTTCGATTATTAAAATCTCCATTAAATCACCATTGCAAAAGACAAAGTTGCTTTTTCCTTTTAATCCTCGTATCAAAATTGTAATGATCTCTTGTGAAGAGTATAGATAGAAGACCATTTTCATGTTCAAACAATAGCCAAACCTACTTGGGATTAACATTCTTTTATCGTAGAGAGATGATAGAGAGAGAAAAAGCTAAAATTAGGGTTCTTTGTGAGAATAGTAATGACTAGATTTCGCAAATCAATCCCAATTACTAAATCTGCTCTTCGTAAATCAATAATTAATCAAAATACAAAAAATATTAGCTCTAATATGTCTTCTAGTAGTTTAGAGAAAATCTTTGATACAGCGGTATCATGTGATGGTGCAGGGAAGAACTTTCCTACGGGGGAAGAACGTAATGTTGAGAATGGATTGCAGCCGTTTGAAATGTAATCGGAGTTGGCAGCTATTGAGGAGGAAGATGATGGTGAGTGGATGGATGTTGGTAGCAAAGCAAGTTCCTCAGCCGATTCTCTTGGTATGCTTCAATTAACTTCGGATGATGTTCAATCTGAATTGGATTATTGGTCAAATGCTGTATATTGTTATATTTTGGGGGCAAACCCTCCTTGGACTATTATTGCTGGTTTTGTGAAACGAATTTGGTCTGAGGATTCAATAGATAAGATTTCATTCAAATCAAATGGGGCGTTTCTTGTTCGATTTAAGACAGCTGCTAAGAAACAGTTAGTTCTGCAGGCTGGTCCTGTATTTTTTGACAATAAGCCCCTAATTGTAAAAGTATGGACACCAACAGCTAGACTGGAAAAGGAGGAAGTGGATATGGTGCCTATCTGGATTAGGTTTTATGGGTTAAACCTCAAGTTTTGGGGACCTGCGTTACTGAAAATTGCTGGATTAGTAGGCCAACCGGTTAGGGTTGATACTGATACACAGGATAAGCTATTCCTGGGGTTTGCAAGGGTGATGGTTAAAGTTAAGATTGTTCAAGAGCTACCCGATTCAATCAGATTTTTAGATGAATTGGATATCACACACCATCAAATTGTTCACTATGAATGGAAGCCTATCCTTTGTGGGGAATGCAAAGGGAAGGGTCATGAGACTAATAATTGCAGGAAAAATGAAATCAGGAAGGAGAAGTTGCAGAAGAAACAAAAACAGATCTGGAGACCTATTCAGCAGCCTGCTAAGGTGACTAAGAAGGTGGCAGGCCTTGGATTTGTTCTGCAATCTCAGGAGTTTCCTATCCTTTCTCCTGCTAACAATACTGCCCTTGGACCTATGATTACTCCATATATTGGGATTAGAGCTCCTTTGATCACTCCAATGCCAGGAATAGGGACTAAGGTACCTACTTCTTCTGTTAGGCTCATAACCCGGATTAATAGAGAGGAAGGGGATCATGAGGATGCAGGATGTAGGAAGTCTTTCCTGGAGTCTTTGAATACTCCTGGGCTAGGGAGTAGTGAGAACACTGGTGGGAAGGAGATTGGTGTACTTAATAGTGATCATGGTTAATCTGGGCTTTTGGAATGTTAGAGGGTGTAACAGCCCAAATAAGCAGAGAGACATTCGATGTTTCCTGTAGAATAATAAGATTAGCTTAGTTGGCTTATTGGAAACAAGGGTTAGATCTTGTTCAGTTAATAAAGTTCACCAGGGAATTGGTGCTCAGTTTTCTTTAATTACTAATAATGAGATTTGTGGTGTAGGAAGAATTTGGGTGTTGTGGGATGATCTCGTGTTCCAAGTGGAGGCTCTGGGATGTGAAGCCCAGATAATCCATTGCAAGTTTACCTATAGACCTACTGGATTGAGTTGGCAAATGGCATTTGTGTATGGGTTCAATAGATTAGCAGATAGGGAATCTCTTTGGTCTTCTTTAGAGAATATGCATGCTACTATTCAGGACCCATGGATAGTGTGTGGAGACTTTAATAATGTTCTTGGATATGAGGAAAGAATAGGGTCTGTGGTCACAAAGGCTGAGATTAGAAGGTTTAACACATGTGTTGTGGAGTGTGAGCTTGCTGATATTCCTGCTCATGGGGCCTTTTATACTTGGAGCAATAAGCAGGAGGAGGATGGTAGGAGGTTTAGTAGAATTGACAGAGTGCTGGTTAACATGGAATGGCTGATGGCTTTTCCTGATATGACTACTAGATTTATGCCTGAAGGAGTGTTTGATCACAATCCTTGTGTAATGGATTTATGGAATTCCCCTGACAGGAATAAAAATAGTTTCAAATATTTCAATATGTGGGGCAAAGATGAAAAGTTTCTTGAAATTGTGGAGCATGTCAGGCATGGGAGCATTGCTGGTATTACTATGTTTCAGATGGTGAGGAAGTTGAAATTGTTGAAGAAGGAGTTAAAGGAACTTAATAGGAATGCATTCTCGAATGTGGAAGCTGCTGCTAGATTGGCTAAAATCCAGTTAGATGCTATTCAGATTCAGATGCAAGGAGACATGACTAATACTCATTTGTGGGAGCAGGAGAGAGCCTTTGCAAACACTTATAGAGAGCTGGACAAAGCTAGGACTGCTTTCCTGGCTCAAAAAGCAAAAGTTCAATGGCAGAGGATGGTGATAGCAACACTCATTATTTTCATTGTGCTATAAAAAGCAGAAGAATGAAGAACAAAGTTTTGGCTATTCAGGATACTATGGGAGTGAATCATACTATTGTTACAGAGATTGAAGAGGCCTTTTTAGACTATTATAAGGAGCCGTTGGGCACAAGTAAAGTTGTCACAAAAGTCCATTACTCTACTGTCAGGCAGGGTAAGGTTATTACTGAGGAGCATGCCCAAAGATTACTGAACCTAGTTACTGATGCAGAGATTAGAGATGCATTATTCTCAATACCTGCAAATAAGTCCCCTGGACCAGATGGCTACACTATCCAGTTTTTTAGGGATGCATTTGAGGTGGTTGGGACTGATGTTTGCAAAGCAATTAAGGAGGTGTTTAATTCTGGTAAGCTCTTGAAACAGGTTAACTCAACTATTATTACTTTGATCCCAAAGAAGAACAGACCTGTGAGTGTTGGTGATTTTGGTCCTATTGCTTGTTGTAATGTGCTTTACAAGTGCATTACAAAGCTTATTTGCAATAGGCTAGCTTGTGTGCTCCCTGAAATCATTAGTGATAACCAAAGTGCTTTTATAAAAGGGAGGGACATTGTTGATAATATTCTCATTTGTCAGGATTTTGTGAGACTGTATAATAGAAAGGCTTGCTCACCTAGAAGCATGATGAAGGTAGATTTAAGGAAAGCATATGACTTAATTGAATGGTCATTCATTGAGGAGATGTTGAGAGCTCTAAAATTTTCTGCCAATTTTATCAAATTAATTATGGTGTGTGTTTCTACTCCAACTTATTCATTGGCACTTAATGGGAGTACTTTTGGGTATTTTGAAGGGAAAAGAGGGATTCGACAAGGGGATCCGATGTCCCCATTGTTGTTTGTGATTTGTATGGAATACTTTACTAGATCCTTAATGTGGTGACTAAGAGGATGGAGTTTAGATTTCACCCATTGTGCAGACCTCTTCAACTTTGCAATCTATGCTTTGCTGATGACTTGTTGTTGTTTAGTAGAGGTGATGTAGGATCTATCACTGTTATACTTAGAGCCTTTGAAACTTTTTCTGCTGCTTCTGGATTGACAGTGAATAAAGACAAATCTGAGATGTAGTGCAATGGTATGACTCCAGAGGTGGTTCAGGTTATTATGAGGATATTTGGATTTCAGGTTGGGTAATTCCTATTTAGATACTTGGGGGTCCCAATTAGTTACAAGAGAATTTCTATTGAAGACTGCTCTAAGTTAGTGGAAAAATGGTGGCTACTATCAAAGGCTGAGGTGCTAGGAAACTAAGCTATGCAGGAAGGATGGCATTGGTTAAAACTGTGCTGTCTCATTTACATTCTTATTGGGCAAGGATTTTTGTGATCCCTAAAACTGTGATTCAACGAATTACCAGCATCTGCAGAGACTACCTGTGGGAGGGGGGGAGATGGGTACTACAAAGCTCCTCCAGTTTCATGGGAGAGTGTCTGTCAGGATAAGAAACATGGTGGATTGGGTATAATTGACAGTCAGTTGTGGAATATGGCTTTGATTGGAAAGTATACTTGGTGGATCACATGTAAAGTTGATCATCTATGGATCAAATGGGTCAATCACATTTACATCAAGCAAAGGGAGTGGTTTAGCTATCAACCAACTGCTTGTTCTAGCTGGACTTGGAGACAAATATGCAAAGTTAAGGAAAAAATGAAAGAGGGGTATGTTAATGGCATCTAGAGCACAAAAAATGACATCTATATAACTGCTGCAGGTTATGAGTGGCTGAAGGGGGAAAATCAGGCAGTGAGATGGAATGTTGTGGTGTGGAGCAGGTTTGCTCTGCCAAAACATAATTTCATTGCCTGGTTGTATGCTAAAGGAAGATTAATGACTAAGGATAGATTGGTAAGGAAACTGGCTGACAACTGACATCCCATGTCAGGGCACTTTAGAATGGTGCAGGACATTGAAAGTGAGATCTTTGTTACAGAAACAGATCATCATTGCTGCCATTTTAATGCTCTTGTATCAGATATGGTGGAGCAGGAACATTTGTAGGGAGGAGTTACAGCTGAGCCAGCCTAAAATGATTGTGGCGCAAGTGCAAGATAGGATAAGGAGCATTGGTACCATGAAGCTGAGTACGCTGAAGCATAGAGTTGACACTGGTTGGAGAGCTGCACTAGGGATTCATATGAGTACTTAATTCTATTTGTAAGCTCGAAAATGTAGTTAGGAGAATATGAAAATGTATGATAGATGAATCTAGATGGTAATGTAAGGTTCTAAAAGGCAGGTGATGTACTTCATTGTGATATCATTAATATAAAGATTAACATTTCACCGAAAAAGAGTATAGATAGAAGTCATTCAAAAGGGTTTTTGATTCTTGGTTGTAATATCTACTTACAACAAACGTCTCTTTATTCGTATGGCTCACGAGATAAGTTTCTCATGCACTAAAATTGCCTAAGTACTTAGAAACGCTAAAATTCAATTGGTAATTAGATTTGTTAGAAATCATAATTGACCAAATACCACAATTGCTTCAATAAAAGTTTTACCTTATTATGGTGTAAACTACGAATAATTTGAAGAGTAGTCTTCATGAGATTCAATTTTTGCTTGCATAAGCAAAGATTCATTGAAGTGAGTGGGAGCATTATCTTAATTGTTAAGAATAGGATGAGGTTCAATAACGAAGGAAAATTTGGACGACACAAGACAAGGTAAAGGTAAAGTTATTGGAAATAACAACGCTAAACCTAAAATATCAATCTCGACCGATAATGTTTCCATTTTGGAAGTGTTGGACACTAAAAATAGAAACTACCCCTATTTATTAGAGAATAAACAAGTTAGTTGTGCGACACCTAATACCACCTTCTTCTTTAAACATCTATTTGATTGACATTAAATTTGCTAGTACCTTCGTCAATATTTGATACCGGTGGTGGTTCTTATCATTGTATTTGATAGGGGTGTTCATATTTAACCGAACCGTAAAAACCGAACCGAAAAAACCGAAAACCGCAAACTTTTTAGGCTTGATTAACCGAACCGAAATATTAAAACGGTTCGGTGAACCGAACCGGTCTATAAACATCCAAACCGGTTCGGTTCCGGTTCACAATTCCAAAAAATCGGTTAACCGAACCGAACCGAAAACGTGAAGGATAGTATGTATTGGGCTGGCCAATGATACTAAACAAAGCCCAAAATGAATATAAAACCCTAATTTCCTTCATACTTGCAGCCACAATCCCATACTTCATACAATTCATCATCCATTCCATTACCCTTTACAAAATTAAACTCCACCGTATCTCCTTGTTACGCCTCCGGCAAGCCTGACTCGGCTCTTACAGCCGCCCTCCATACCTCAACCATTCCTCCACCTCTACCACCC
>JAGPOY010004813.1:2938-15789 GCA_018983105.1 Silene uniflora | reverse complement strand
GTGTATAGTCAGTTAGGGTTAGGGTTTGATCGAGGGAGTGTGGAAGGGAGGAAGAGTGCGGTGCATTGTTTCGCCTTGGCGGCCGGGGTTTTCGCTTATGTGAGGGATAATGTTGCTGTTAAGGCTGGTGTTGATGCTGGTGGTACTACTGTTGATGTTTCGGTTGAGTGTGTTGGAATGCTGGAGAAGCTGATGCTTGCTCAGGCACAAGAGTGTTATTTCGAGACGACTATTGCTCGAGGGAGTAGTCCTGGTGTTTGTTCCAAGATTTCTCGGCAGGTAGTTTGCCAGTTACTCTATAATCACATTCTATGTTACTCGGACTTGGTTAGAATTATACGACATTGTGTGTGTCTAAGTGTTAGACTCCGCTATTTTTAGGGTTTAATTAGGTGTCTAAGTTGCCTATGTCCGAGTGTCTGAGGGTATGCGAGGAAATAAGAACAGTTGGTGTAATGTAGATTGCATATCACTTTACATTTTGGAAATTGATTCTATAGTCGTATAGGATAAGGTGATGGTTTGATGCTTAGAGAAGTTATGGAATACTTTATATACTTTGTTGTACTTTGGGAGTGGTAGTGTGAGACAGTCTCGTACATGAATGTGTTTGTGATTCTGGTTGATGTTGAATTCTAAGTTTGTGTTATTAATATCTGTGTACGATTGTATGTGTTTTGAAACCGGTGGAAAGAAAGGAATTACGTGTTTGAACCACGTTTGGTTAGTTGGACTCCTTAGCATGTTTTAGATGATCATTCTGATGCCAAATATTAAGGATATTTCTAGGGTACTCTATCTTTTTGCCTACAGTCAAGGAAAGTAAAGTAAACTCCGTGAACCTGAGTGTCACTACGTGGGTAGGCCTTTCTTGTGAGATGGTTAAGAGGTATTTTAGAGGCAAAAAATGCCGGTTGGAGGTTTGTATTAGCATCTTTTGATGCATCAAGAGGAACGAGCAAACAAACATTACAGATTCTCATTTAAGACCGGTCTATGTATGAAACGGATTCAAAACCACCTACATACCTGTTTAGCCGCTGAACATTCACGATTGTTGGAAATATATATCCTGTTTCACTCATACAACGGTTTTTCGTGAGACTGACTAGTGAACATTATGGCTTGTGAGAATTCTAAAGTCTCCAAGGGTAGTGAATAGTGATTTATGCAAGTGCATTTTTGATTCTGTGAACTGGTTTGCAGGCGTCTTTCTTTTGTTCATTTGGACCCTTCATTTGCTTCTACTGCAATGCATGAATTGTGAAAATGATCCTCATTGTTAACAGTTCTCTCATTTGGACATTAAAGTAACTTGTGAGTTATGCGGAGGCGTTATGGTAGAAATTTTTTGGGGGAGGGAGATACGCTTTCTGTCAGGAACTTGGTTTCCTTGGTATCAATTGTCTGAAGAGATTTTACCCTTGTTTGGCTAATTTCAATTGGGGGTAGGGCTGGGAGTCTGGGACTCTTTGGAGGGGAGATAATTTGGGGGGAGATAATTAGGAGAAAATAATTTTCCTCTGGCATTCTTAATCAAGCCTTCTCATACTATGGATGATTTAAAGGATTCCATTTTTCTCTACATTCCAACTCTCATCTTTGCATGAGCCTCTCTCTCGTCCCCCCACCTTATCCTCTGGTCAGGAATACGTACTACTACGCCACCTAACATATGCAACGGGGTGGATCCGTGACGGATATTCTTCCGCTCCTCCATCCTTTTTTCGCGGTCTTTTTTCCTCTACCCTCTTTTCACTTCAAATCGGGTATCCAAACAGTGTGAAGAGGATGCAGGCAATGATGTATCGAACTATCTTAATTAGGGATACTGTAGGGACGATAAATGTTGCGGGCGTGAATTTTGAGTGGCCTTGATTTAGACAAAAAATATTAAGCTTTACCTTTTGGAGTTTCAATAAGGATTAGTTTTCTGTGGCTGGTTCTTGGAAGAAAGACTTGATTAGTGAAGGGTTTGATTTCAGATTTTGCCTACTGTCAGTAATACTGTTCATGATAGTGTCTTTTACATCAACTTTTCTTTGGTCAGACAATCCCGGTTGATGTTTTCTCGATATCATGTTTGGAGAATCTAGGCAGAATGCTGTTTTCTTGGAGACGTGTAAATTTTATATCAGTCAAAACATCCTAGCAGGTATTGTGAGTGTAGCCGGAAGCCATTGGTTTTCCTTTATTTATTCTGTCTTGGCAATCTACTCAGCAGACATGAGAATTTATACTTATTTCTACAGATCTGTCTTTCTAGGGGCTAGGCATATGATTAACTTCAGATGTAAATTGCAAGTGGTTGGTTAGGAATCAGCATTGATGCATGATTAGTCTCTTAGGTTTATTTTATTTTAACGTTTTCTATTGTGTCAGTGAAAATCTATCTTTAATTTGCTATATATGCAGGTTGGGATATACTATGAGGAGGCTTTAGCAACATTGAATGTTGCTCCGCTTAATCAACACTTCGACAAGACTTGGATTGCACATGTACAGTTGAAAGCCTCTCTGTTTTATGCTGAAGCATGCTTTAGGTACAGTTTAGAGCTTCACGAGAAAGAGGAGATAGCTCAGGAAATCGCTAGATTGAAGAGTGGGATTAGTGTTTTGTCTGGAGTAAAAAAATCAGCAAAAGGAGCTCCTGCGCAGCTTTTAGACGCCGTCAATAAGCTGGAGGCGAGTCTTAATCGGAACCTAGAGAGGGCAATGAAGGAAAATGATAGAGTTTACCTCCAAAGGGTTCCACCAGCTAGTTCTTTACCTCCACTAGCCGCACACTCCTTGGTGAAACCTTTGCCCCTGGACGAGATTTTGGATGCTAGCAATGAGAAAATGTTTTCGTCTCTTGTTCCTGACGGCAGTACAAAAGCACTGTCCAAATATACTGAGATGGTCGACGATGTTATCAGAACGCAAGCTGAGAAGCTACAGCAAGGGAGTGAGCTGGCTAGAGTGAGGCTGAAGGAAATGGACTTGCCTGAATCGCTCCTTTCCCTAGAAGGAAATTTGTCAATTCCCGACAATCTTAAAGAAGACGTGGAAGCAGTTCAGATTAGTGGTGGCCCAGCTGGATTGGAAGCTGAGTTACATCAGCTTAGGGATCTTAGGAGGGTGAACCATGAATTCTTGGTGCAGACACAAGAACTTTTGCAGAAAGAGGCTCAAGAAGACGCCCAATTTAGGAGCCAACTGGGAACTCGGTGGACTAGAACTCAATCCAGTATACTGACAAAAAACCTGCAAGATAGGCTGAACAAATTCGCAGACCATTTAAAGCAAGCTGGAGATAGTGATGCCAGAATTGAGCGTTCTATTAGGGATCATTCTGCGCTCATGTCCATCCTTGATCGGCGTCCGGTATGTTCCTGAGATCCTTGTTTTTAAAAATCTTATTTACAATGGTGGTTATCAGAATGGTTTTATGGTAATTGTGCATACTTCTACGTTTGAGGCAGTTGCCAGTGGCCTTCAAGATTCTGCAACTATGCAGTATTTATTTCTTCAAGCTCTCAAGCAGTACAGAAGAATTATCTTACAATTTATCACCTTTTCAAGTGTTCTGATAATCTAGAGCAGGAAAAGTGTAACGTGTATTTAAATTCTGCTTATTGGGGGAACCCCTTCGGTATAAATATCACTGAATTTCATCATTCTTGCTAAAGAGAATCCTTCCTTTCTCCTCTTCTCCATTTCCCTCCAATCTAACATGGTAACTCAACAAGGGAATTTATTCCCCTCCTCTTTCCCTCTAAATTCCTCTGGGTAAGTGTTTGGTGGTGGCCTGGTGGGTGATGGCGGGTAATGTTACTCATAAACTCAATATTCTACTCACATGAAAATCTGTATCATATCCCTGTATGTGAATTATGTTGACCTTTACGAATAAATGGTGCCAAATTGAAGCAATCGAGATTTTTTTATGATTCAGATTAACACACACTAATGCCGCCTAAGATGAGGTAGGAGGTCAGATCTACGCAACTTTACTCCTCAGTTAACAACACAAAGAGACTGTTTTAGGATAATCCATGATAAAAATTGCGTTGATAATTGCATCGACTATTGGCTTACTGCTCTTTCATACCAGAGAAAAGTAGTGAGTTTAATCAGTAAAATTATAATTTGCATCATACTATCTCTCCTCCTTTTTGTAAAAGGGAAGGTATTGGAAGTTTGTACATTGCACTTCTCAGCTGCAGTTCTCATATAATTTTGCTATGAAGTTCATTTTCTGAATACCGTGTACTTATTTTATTTTGTCAGATTGAGGCTGCCCTTCCTACCCTTGCAAAGCCAATCATGTCTTTGGATGCTAATGAAGATGCTGTAGTTGGTGCTTTGAAAACGAGCCTGGTATTTTCTTGTCTACAGCTTAAGACTTCAAGTCTAGTTGTTTGCATATTTTCCTTATCAAAGGACTGATTGTTTGATCTATTATATTTTTATCCAACTTTTTTCTGTTGCCCTATTCTCAATGTTCCAGCCTGCTTTCTTCGTCAAGTTTTTATGTCATCTGGATATCCCATTTATCCAAGATTCCAGATTTTTCTCTGATTTGGGGCTTTTTTGCTCTCTTCCAAAATGATTCTTGGATACATCTAGTGTGTCATTTTGTTTTACCAACCTTGATCTGTTGATACGTATCAGTGTCAAATCTTTCCAAACTTTCTTTTTCCAGTGTTAACGTTCAAAGGGCCTTCTCATATAGCTCAGACACTGCTAATACAACGTAAGATAATCACAATAATACAACAACACCTATTCTTTTGGCAACATCCCCAAGAAAGCATAGTTTGGGAATCTCTGTGCGATGGTTGCAATCACAAGTCTGCAGCTGCATTTTGACGTTGAGTTTGACATGCATTTAAAATTGTCTTGAGATAATGTATGTTAAAAGGTACAAGTCTGCATCTCGTAACCCATGCGGAAATAAGAACAAAAACTGTTTTTTTGAAGCAGAGAAGAAAAACTGTTACTTTTCACATATGTACAATTAAAATGGATTGACATGGGCTAGCTCTCTGTGATGGCTACTGCGAATAGTGACATTCTCTATGGATCGTGATATCCAGGATACATACCAATGAGTTTACATCTGCCCTCTATATTTAGCAGATGATCATAGGTGGTACTCATCATGCAACTACAGTGCTTTTGTGTCTGATATGCAAAAATAGATCTGATAATTTAATGAGTACATGATGCATGCATCCTCTTTGAGCCTTATATCTACCATGAAGTAGAAGTGTGGACCCTTTCTGTGTACAAAAAGTAGAGTGGATGATTGAATAGGTTTATCTCATTTAGTGTGTTTATTTTATTTTATATTGTGGGGTAGAAGTGGACCATAATTTTTCCGAGTACTCATTGTAGTCATGTATTCATTGTACAGAGGCAATTGGAAACTCTGGGCATACAAAGGGCAGGTCTTGAAGACATGCTCAAAGAAATGAAAAGGAAGGTAGATTTACAAAGTTGCTTATCTGACTAATCAGTGTTGTAGGTCCTTGTATTGCCGATCCATTTAACATTTAACCATATTTGTGACAAATATGGGCTGCTGCTTGTGTATTCGCATATTCAATCCTCCCTATCCCTGCTTCCGGGAATGTTCTTACTGCTGCCACTTGTGTATTTTTATGAGTGTACTGTAGATGAGAATATTTTTAGATGGCATCCTTAGTACTGTAACTTCTAGGCATATTGATCCCGCAGTCATCCAGTATAGCCTAGGCTAAAAATTTAAGTATAAAGATAGGTCGCCTAGCCTCATAAGTGGTCTGTAGGGAGACAATGGGTACTGCAGTCATCAGTATGAGCATAAAATTTAGCAAAAGGCTTGCTGTTAAGTTCATTCTTTAGAATAAAACATCATAGCATTATGTGATATTCAGTCAGTATTAATTTGCGCTATGTGGCCATTCTTTTATCTTAGGATGACATACTTCCAAAGCTGATGACATTCACGGGATCTTATGACGATCTCTTTAAGAAGGAAATATCTAAGTATGACCACATATGTGCAGAGATTGCTCAAAATCTTGAGGCACAAGAGCAGCTGTTAATCGAAATCCAGGTATTCTTGTTATCCTCATTATATTTCATGCACCGAGCCCTTTTTTTCTTTGCTCTTTTTGCATTGATTTATTCTTGAGATTTAGTTATTAATGAAGAAAAGCCTTCAGCACACAATTAATTAACAAAGCTCAATCTCCGAATAGAACCAATGGCATGCCAGCGTCTTAGGATTTCTTCTTGGCTTGTGATATGTGAACCATGTATGTAGGAACCCAAGTGGATACTGTATTGAAAGATGTTTAGTTTTAAACCATGTGTTGTTTTTGCTTTTCTTAAAGTGCTTGACCTCTAAGTTACTTTGGTTTCTGGTTAAATCGTGAAAGAAATTCTTCTAGATATTCCCTCTATCCATGAATGACTTCCCGCCTTTCATATAGGACATCATGAAAAATGTATTCAACTTCCAATTCACAAAAAATGTCGTACGAAAGATACCTGAACTTATGGGCTTTGCTCCATAGAACACTCATCTATGGACTGTAGACAAAGGAGTACTATTTTTTTGGCAAATAACAATGATTTAGAATCACTTGTGTGAAATTTATATTTAGTGTCTTTTATCTGAACACAAAATTTATGTTCTGAAGCTGATTATTAAGTAGACATGCGTAGCCATTCATTCAGATACCCGCTAGATGCTAAAACATTACGTAGCAGTGAAATCATGCTGTTGCAACTCCGACAAACCATTTATAATTGGCCATTGACTGACTAAACTTTAGTTTAGTTGTTCCTTCTTATTCTATTTGCAAGTATCCTTTTATAAAGGATTATTATCCTGCTGAGTTTGTATGTTGGTGAAGTAATTAGAAATATGCAACAACTTTTACTTTAAGATTGATGTTCTCTGAGAAGCTACTATTGTTTTTTGTCCAGGCTCAGAATGATCGGTTTGCTTCTATATTTAATCTTGAAGATTACAAAGGTCAGTTCACTTGTTTCACAATACATACTCCCTTTTTTATTAAGTTAACCTGTTGTGTTTCAAATATGTTTTGCCTTATTTACTTGTTTCTGATATGATCACTGACAAGATATATATTGCAAGTATTTGTTCCGCCTAATTGTCCAGAAACAAAGCAATCTAGTTCATTAAACTTTCTGAGCTTCTTATATTGTGAAGTAGAAGCTGGTTGATGCAATTTTCATTACGGGCAATCCGGAAACAACTTATGTGTTCTCACTGTAAAAGGATTTGGGGTAATGTTATTGCTAGTGTTTGGTATGAGACAAACAACGTACTCTAACCTAGTTGGGCCTTTGGTTTATAAGCGGACTCCAATTTCCAAATATAACCAATTTATCCACCTAAGGGCAGGATTCAGATGACATTTACACAGTACACAGCTGCCCAATGTGATATGAAGTTATGAACCTATAACACTGAATATGCAATACACTGTTCATAGATTGTTTGGTATATAGATTGAAGCAAACACCAATACACCATGATATGAACACATTCGAATTTATTTTTGATTCGTGTGGGAGTTTGAGCGAAAGCGTAACTTTTTCCTTCTGATAAGGTTGGCCTAAAACGTGCATTTTGTATTATGAAACCTATGTGAAGTTTGACCTGTGTTTCAACCTTGTTATTTTTCAGCTTCTCGAGAAAGGTGTTTTCAGCAGATAGATGCTGCTGTAGCAAAGTATCGAGAAATTAAGGACAACATAAACGAGGGACTGAAGTTCTATGTAACCCTTCAGGTATTAGTTCTCTCTTTAGAACTCTAAACATTCTTTGTAAATTGCACATGTTCATATGTCGTATCTGTAATTCTGTATGGAACTTTGTTCTGTTTTTGTTTCTGTAACCAATAATATAATATTTTGGTCAAAGTTCCCCTCCATAATAATTGGTTAATTGCCCATGGTAATGATATTCTTCATCATCTACACATATAGAACACACCAGCTACATCTTTTGAAATTTCATTTTGTTTGCTTTAGAAATGTTCAGCATGTTCAGATTCCAGAAAATTCATACATGTATTATTCAATCAAAGTCTTTACAGTATTATTTAAAACACGAAACCCTGGAAACAACCCACTATATTTCCACATCAAATGATAATTATTTTGAAATACTTTATGAATATACATTTCTCATATGAGAGAGATCTCATGAATCATGATGAGATTGTGACTAGACTCTAGACTAACCCATATGACGCGGTGATTTTTCCTAGGTTTTAGGTTTTAGTGAGCCAATGGGTATATGTGTAAGGTCTTTAATTACGTGAGTGATCTTGCATTATCATTAATAAAGGATCGGGTAAAGAAAGGTGGGGAGTATCTTGTTAAAGTTCGTATTTTGGTGCTAACGCAGGATGCAATTACAAAGGTAAAGCAACAATGTAGTGACTTTGTGATGACCAGAAGTATTGAATGCCGAGACAATATTGAAGGTCTACAGGGAAAAGTATCAGGTCTCAGCTTGCAGGATCGAAACACCAGCAGTAACCAAAGCTACCTTCCGAGAACAATGTCGTCAGAAGGAGGAAACACCACCCAAGCATCAGTGCCACATTCGTCTTATTATCAGCCACCACAGAATCCATCCACGACAGGATATGGGGCCTCTCCTTATGGTTCCTCACATCAACCACATCAGCCACCGTACCAGCCTCCACCTGCAGGTGGTGCTCCATACCCTCAGCAACCATCGCAGCACCATCAGCAGCCACCACCTGCCGGCCATAACTATGGTCAGCCTGCTCATCCCAGTTGGCAGGGTCCTCATTACAATGCTCACTCTCAAAACAGCCAACAGCCTGGATCTTTCCCGAGACCACCGTACACTATTCCGAGCTCTTACCCTCATCAAATTGGTTACTATAGGCCACAATAGTCATCTATCTCCTTTTAATTTTTTTTGAATCGTTCAATTAATTTATAGTCGAAGGAGTTGCGTTAGTTGGAGTTACAAGTTGTATGTAATTTCTTGTAAAGACGATAGCTCCTCATGTATGCCCTCGATTCTTTCCGGATCTTACAAACGAATACTGACCTATTTGAAATTATCATAGCATTCACTGAGGTAATTACCTCCTAAGAAATATAACGAGGCTTCACATACTTCTAATATGTTCTCTAGTTTTCGCTTTTATTTCGCAATTCTTATTGAAGTACATCATGCATTTCTCAACTTTTAACAATTGTCAAGGATTCAACTGTGGCTCTCTTACCTACCTTTTTTTCAGTCAAGATTCAACAGGTCCGCCAGCTCCTACGTTTAACTCGAAATAGAATCTTGATCTACTCTACTGCTATTCCTCTTGAACATGGGACCATGAAATTGTGTTGCTATTCAAAGTGCATTTATTAGCCTAAGCAGTTTTGGAAAGAGTATCAACACAATTGTGATATTCTGTAAGTTGCAGTTGGTACTGATTCCTGCTCTTGCTATTTTTCGCTTCCTATCGAGTTGCAGTTTTGCAGGTGCTAATTTTGCATTATCAACACAATAATGATGTCCTAGTGTCCGGGTCCCTGTCCTAATTTTGTTCAATAGAAGAATACATGGGACTATTAAGGGAAGTCATTTAATTTGCCTGACTAGTTCAGTTGTTCTAACATCGGTCATATTGAACGTTGATCGATCACTATCAGTCGTCTTTGCTCGATTGTCGTTTCTAATACTCCGTAGCAGACTAATAGTTTAGTACTGAGGATTTGATCAATACGTTTCACCTTGCTTAACATTTTGTACTATGACTAGAGTCGCATCGCCTTGTTGAATGTACATTCGAGCAATGTTATTAGAATATGTTAGATGCGGGATTTTAATTTGGATCGATTGGATGATAAAATCCTAGAAACTAGAACAAATTTTGATAATTCTCAACATATTTGAATTAAACTAAAATCACACCACATTATTTGGCTAACAAAGAATGAAAAGAGTTACAACCTCAATGCTTGTACCTTACACAACCTGATTGAACTGAAACGCGACGGAAAGAAGCTTCAACTGAAAGTGCTGAACCCGCCTTAACTCGATAAGAAATTCAATTTTTGTTAAATATTTAACGAATAATATTGAAAATTCGAGATATTTAGTTTGAAATCATGGACAAGTGATCTTCTATGAGCATCCCAAACTGAAAAAGGAGGACCAGAAACTCTTCTTTTTCTTCTTTTTCATCGCCGTCTTCTTTTTCTGGTTCATCGTCTTCATATCCCGATGAAAAGTCGACTCATCAGACATAGTCATAGTCTGAAACCTGGTGGTTAGCCCAGTGGTTTTGTCAGTACGTTCGGTTTTCTTGGAAGAACAAGAGTTGCCCTTCAAAGAAACCTTTCCACTAACCGGGTCAAGTCGAAAACCTCTGTTTGTTTCCATCTTAGCATGGTTGCACCACGACTCGTTGTTATTGGACCCACAACGGTTAGCTTTCTCCTCGTGGTGCCTGTCTGGTACATGGAGGAGGTGAGTCCCATCAACGCGGCCTCCTAGGTATGCTTGGTAAAGGCGGTCTAGGTCTGTGGACCGCCTTGGGGCTGTCAATGATATATCCGATAGAGAGTCGAAGTAGTTGTTGGTGGTGGCGGTGTTGAAGTGAGGCATTGAGAAACTTCTGTTTTGCACGGTGTTAGTGATTCTTGAGGGGTTGAGTTGATCTTCATAAGTGAAGTTGAATAAGTCCATCATGCTCATTTTTTTTTTTTTCGGGTTTTTGATGGTTTTGCTGATATGAAGTGTGAAGTGATTCTCAAGTATATATGCTCAGGTCAGGCAGCCAGGCAGGTGGTATATATATATATATCTGAGCATGTATGTCCATGCATTGAGTCCGTAAATTACCGACTGCTCCGTATAAAACACTTACTCAAAACCGTCTTACACAACTATGGAGTACTAGTATAAAACTACATCTTTCGAAATGTAAACAAATGGTTGAAACTTGAAAGTTACAGGAATACTCATTAAAAATGTAGGACTTCAAATTATACTATAATGGTGTTGTAAATTACAGGAATACTCATTAAAAATGTAAACAAATGGTTGAAACCGAGATAAACTATGCAATATCAAAAACATCTTGCCTTAACATACCGGTATCCCCACAATACGAGCAACACAATAATAGGCAAAAGAGCTCCAAATTTCTTTGCAGGATCTTCAGAGATAGAAACAAGTGCAGAACCATAGGCCATAGCTATACCAACTACGGCGACATGGAATAAGAAGCTTGTCCCTGACTTTCCAATAACTTCGAAAATATACAACGACGATGCAGTTGAAGCAATTGTATTGAAAATGACATACGGCACGAAATAATGTAATTTCAACTTAGTTTGGCCTTTATCATTAGTCCAAAGAGTATTCCTGAGACCATTAACAACGCAGTTTGTCGGTCTGGCGAGGTTTTGGGTTCGACCTGCTCGTGGGGCGGTAGCCCCGGTCCTACTTCCTGATCAAAAGTTGGCATCTTTCGTGATGAGTTATGTAATAAGTTTGTAATATCGGTTTTTCTATCCTATGCCCAAGATTTTATTATGTAATAAGTTGGCATCTTTCGTGATGAGTTATGTAACCGTTGATATATTTTCGGAACACGTAAGATTTATCTAGCATAAGAAATGCTAAGATTTTATAAAACGTAAACAATAAAAATAGGATCAAGGAGGTAAACAATACAGAGTACATTATAAAATCTGCTAAATAGTACGGTACATTACTACGTTGTCGAATGTAAACGTAAGCCTCAACCGGTTATTGGGACTGTTCTTATAGCATCAAGCTTCTTAGCTAAAGCTGTAACAGTATCCTTCTTTCCATGATCGAGAAGGGCTTGTTTTAAACTGCTAAACACAGAAGCAGGTGGCCGAATTCCCAAATCCATCATTTTCACAAAGTACTTGGTTGCGAGATCCAATTTTTTTCCATGGCGGAAACTATTTATCATTGTCGCGAATAAATGCATTCCTGGAAGTACACCATTAGCCTCCATTTGATCCCAAACTTGAATTGCCATGTTAAGTTGACCGCTGTTACAGAACATCCTTAATATGATCTCGTAACTGCTCTGAGTAGGATCACATCCCTGGTCATTGCCCATTTTCCGAAAGGTTGAGTATGCTTCCTCGTGTTTCCCAGCGTTTATCAGGTGATGAAGAATAATGTCATATGTCCTAGCATTCGGACCAACACCACATCTCCTCATTTCATCAACCACCCGAAATGCCTCATCAAACCTCATCGACCAACAATACGACCCCACAACAGCATTGTAGGTCGGTATTTCAGGCATAATACCATTAGCTTTTGACATCTCAAAGAACTTCAGAGCTTCACCAAGCCGTTTCTCCGACCCTAACCCATTAATCAAAATGCAATAAATATGAGCACTAGGCTCAATACCCTTAACCTCCATCTCCTCAAACTTTTCCAAAGCCTTAGCAACTTTCCTCGCCTTACAGTACGCATTCATGATAATCCCATACGCGACAACATCAGGCTCGAACCCTTCATCCTTCATTTCATAATAGACCTCATCCATCCTCAGCAAATTCTGCTGTTGACCCCATCCTTCCAACAATATAGTATACGACTTCTTATCCGGCGTAAACCTTCTCTTTTTCATTTTATCAAACACCTTCTGTGCACTCTCAACCTGTCGCGACTTGCACAATGTATCAAGAAAGCGATTAAAATCCGACAAATCTAACTCCATCCCAAATTGCTCCATCCTATCAAATGCCATAAAAGCATCATCAACCTTCCTCGCCCTCGCGTATCGCCGAATAATCAAATGAAA
>JAGPOY010004812.1:0-11572 GCA_018983105.1 Silene uniflora | reverse complement strand
AGTCACTCGACCGAGTGGAAAGTCACTCGGCCGAGTGGAACCCACTCGGTCGAGTAGACCCTTACTCGACCGAGTGTTACTCACTCGGTCAGCCTAAAAGTCCTACTCGACCCACTAAACACTCTACTCGGTCCACTAACCCTCTTACTTGATCCATGGGCACTCCGCTATGACGTGTTAGGCCTTCGAGTGGCTTCTCACTCGGTCTCCGGGACCGAGTACAAAGTCGGGTTGTTACAAAACCAGGTAAGCTATCCGGTGAACTTTCTCTTTTTATAAAACCTCTAATTCCTCCACCCTGAACCTCCTACGTCTTCCTTCATTAACAATCACCATCACCAGCCTTTATTAATCCGTCAACCCAAATTCACATAACAACCTTGCTAATTTCTCACAAAACGAAAAATTACAAGAAATTAACCAACAACTCAAATTCACGATTGAATTTTTAGGGTTTTTGATTTGGGGGTTTTGTATTGAGTTTTTGATTTGGGTTTTTTTTGCAGCGATTAATTCGTCGACACTTTATAAGGCTTTTGATCTGGGGTTTTGTGCATTGCTTGAGCGATTAATTCATCAACAATCTCTTCACTAATCGTCGCACTTTATGCAACACCTGCACAAGAATATGAATCTTTAAGCATTTAATTCATCAATGGAGCACAGTTTCAATGAATCGTTGTTTAGTATCCATCCGTACCGGGAAATATGAGATCAATTTAGCTCGTTGTTAAAAATCCGGTGAACTTGGTACATGAGGAGCACAATTTTAACTTTTCAATGAAACATATTTTGATTTACATAAATCAGAGGAGGAAATGGCGGCTGTACCCCTGGATACACATAAATCAGGAGGACAAATTACTTCTAATCATTTTAATGCATCTTCAACAACTCCACTTGTAATCTTACCCTCTAACACTGCCCCCCTATTTTCATATGTACGCATGATGTTAGTACTAATGATCATGGTAGAAACTGGTGAATGGTAGTGATGTAGTGTCGGAGTTTTAAGTGTTAACAGAGGATGAAGGAGGACTGTATGAGGATCGAGGAGGAAGATAAAGCGCTAGATTGTCAATGGTTTTAACAGACTGCATTACTGGTTATATGAAGGAGGGAGATGGTTTTAGATTTTTTTTTTTTTAAAGTGTAACCTAATCAATAGGTAGCCGGTTACCGGGTGCGTTGTATGAAAAATGAGGGCATAGTTCAGATTATTCTGAGTTAAAGTATAGTACGGATTAATATATGAAGAGGGAGTATAGTTTGGATTATTGCTATAAAATAACCCTATACAGAATATATTCTTATATTTTAACAGAACATACTTAATACGTGATAAAACGCAAATCTTTATTTTGTTTCTCCCTTGTTTTAAATGAGTGCACTATGTCGCGGCCTTGCGGGTAAGGATCAACAACCAACCTCACAATGAGAGTAAGAGAGCTTTTACTACTTTATTACATGCTCAATTATTTGCATTAGCTAAGGCCTTGTTCTTTTGGACTGAAATTACCTGAACTAAATGGAACTAAAACTAAATCATCGATCTGAACTGAAAAGAACTTAAATGAATGGAACCTGAACTAAACCTATAAAAACTGAAATAAAGTCTATCCGAGGGTTTACCACTGCGCACCGAAGATAACTACATGTTCCCTTCCCACAAAGAAAAAAAATATCTAGAAAACAAATCTAAAACCCATTGTTAATTTTTCTTTTTACGAACATGTAATCACATTTTGCCAATCTCAACATTACCAAACCATGGACTCGAGAAAGCAAGAACTCTTCACATTGACAAACTTCTAGTTCATATGGACAATGAGCCGTGTATAAAGTTGGTCTTGGAAGATCATTTGGCTAGTAATAGCCTTCAACCTCTTGTCCGTCGGTGCAAAGAATTAATTCGGGAACCCGGCTGGGAGGTCCAGATACAACATATATTTAGAGAAGCTAACAGAGCTAGCGATTGGTTAGCTAATCAAGGAGTTATTTCATCTACTAATGTCAGCCATCTTGAAGTTCCACCGGATGCATTACGGGACATTCTCCGCGAAGATCTCTTGGGTGTAGCTACACCTCGGTTTATTCCTTAATAATCGGGCTACGCCCTCGTATGTACCAAAAAAAAAAAAAACAATAACATTTCATCAAATCAACAAAAATACCATTAACAAAATACAATCCACAATATATTACTACTAAGCTTGATCTAACAATAAAATTACCAACTTTTTGCCACTTTAACTAATTATGATGATGATATAACCAAGCTTATGAATTAAGGAGCAAGTATGGCGGACCAAAATGAGTCGAAGATCATACACGAATTAGGCGCCGACGACGAACAACAACAAAGTCAAAGGAGAGAGAAAATGGAGGTCGACAACAATGGCGATGCAACATCATCATCAGCTCAACAACAACAACAACAACAAAATAAAGAAGAAGAAGATGACAAACAACATGTATATGATCCGGAGGTGTACAGTTGTTTGCTACAACCTATCGCATCTGATTCCGATCTCCGTTACGTCGGCATTCGTCGTTTTCTTCTTCATCGCAAAGCCAATTCTGGTGTTCATCAAAGATTTGTATGATCATTTTCTCTATTTTCTTTCTTTTTTTTATTTTGTTTGATCATGTAATTATGCGTTTCATTTCATATAATTTTGATTTGATTTGATTTCGTATAGTTTGAATTACTGACTTTCGATCGAAGTTTTGCTCTAATTGACATCGATTTGTTACTAATTGCTCTAATCGGATCGAACACAAATTCTGGTTTAAGACGGAATTATCCGTGGTAGTAGAATTATCGAAAGGCGTTCTTGTTTTTGTTCTTTTTTTACATCATCATACGGAGAGAAGTGCCTTGGTAATAGTTATCTCTAGAGTATTCCATCCGATTCACAAATATTTTCGCAATTCGATACATTTACAGTAACATTTTAGGTATTAGTATTAGTACTATTAGTTAGAATTATCAATAGGAGTACATGTTTTTGTTTTTCTTGACATCATCACATTTGTGGATGAATACGAGAGTGGAAGGTGTTGTGAATCGGGAGAGTAATGTTCCGGTAATAGTACATTATCTATACTGTACTCCATAATCATTATTTATAGGTTTATCAGTGATGTTTTATGCAATACTGAAGGAATGAAGGTTAAAATGAATTAGTTGGACTTGGGTAAGTGGAAGGAAAATGATGTTTAAAATTCGGCAGCTTTGTTTTTGCCACTAGTTTGGTGGAATGCAATTTTAATAATATTGCTAAATGCTGCCGATGATATGTCGTATCCTATGTTTTTTTTTTGTGATGATGAGTGGTGTTTGTTTGCGTGTATATTGTAGGATTGGAGATGTAATGGCAAGGGATACGTAGCATATCGCAACTTCATCAACAGACCGCGGAATTGGGAGAGTCTCCTTTTGCAAAGCCATACAAGTACTCCTAATCAAAGGTTGTCAAATTTCTAGCACTATACTACTCTCCATTTATTCACCGAGCCTTGTTTCTTTGATTGCATGATCTTGATGTTATACAATGGCAAGACACTAGCGCTTTATGAAACTGTTCTTTTTCCCATGCCCTTCCTCATAATCCTTTAATTTGGATCGTGTTTTTCTGGTATCGTTATTTTGTGCATGCATGTTTGTAGTGTCGTCATTGTCTTCATTCTTGTTTCATAGTTGAACATTTGTCATTTTACTATCAAGAGTATACATTTGGCTTCACATATAGAGTGATTTTTTTCCCCTTTTCAATTGTTTTGTTTTGTGAAGTTCTGATGTTATCTCACCCCTCTTAACTACTTCATGGTTCTGTGTGATATAAATGTGAATTTATCAAATTTGAATTCACGCATTATCAAATTTGAATTCATTGTTCTACACGGTTCTGACATCAGGTTCATTTACTGGTTGATGCATCAGTGGACGATGGACGATTGCATCTCCAGCTCCACTCTCCCTTCTGTTCGAGGCGGATAGCTACCATTCTAGCCGAGTACGTGTCTCTTTTCACCCATTACTGTAATTTGTTGATATGTGATTCCATTAATTGTCATCCTGGAGAAGTATCTTTCTAGATTAATTAAGTTGCTTAGCCTTGTAATTACAGAAAGGGCACCATATATAATACTAAACAATGAGGATTTACAAGGCAAAATGTTGTCAAACAGAAACCAGAAGACAAAAAATGTTCATTCAAATCCGTTCACATTTTTTTAATACTTGCATCCTGTTGTAAATGCAGAATTTGGGAGGTAGCAACAACGCAAGAACTAGTTTCAGTTCCAGTACAAGTGACTATGAGCGCTATGACCGACCACGAAAGAAAACAGAACCTGCATATTCATTTGTAGGAATGCATTGTATTTTTGATCAGTGCAAAGATGCAGGTGATAATTCATCTTGGTTAAGTAAAGACTCGTGTAGGAGTTAACTATGGTATTAATTTTAATTAGCTTGTGTGCAGTTACTGTATTGAAGTTTGGTCACATGAGCTCTGATTTACTTGCATATGGGGCTGCTGATGGATCTCTGACTGTGTGCTCCGTCTCCGAGTCACCTTCTGTCACCAAACAATTGCTGGGGCACTCTAAAGATGTCACAGGTTAAGTGAACCAGTACTGTCTGTATAGCTGCATCTTGGGTCTACACTTTGCCTTATTCCATGGTGTTTGCTAGCCTGAAATAGCAGTCCTACTTAACTATTTAAGTATATATTTTCTTGATTAGCAGTGTTGAGAGTGAGATTCTGTTTTCTCTAGCGATTTCTTACCAAATTATCAAAATCCTCATTACATATTGTGTTTTTAGGATCAAATATGTAGGTCAGAGAGTGATGATTCAATTCCAGCTAGATATATACAGTAGATCAAACTGAGAGTTTGTGTTGCTGTTTTCATTTTTCCAGATTTTGACTTCACAACCAACAACCAGTACATCGCATCGACATCTCTCGATAAAACTGTGAGAGTGTGGGACATTTCCAGAGGCCTCTGTATTCGAGTAATCTATGGGGTCTCATCACAATGGTGTATTCGATTTCATCCTGTAAGTGCTGTAGGTTTGAAGCATCGATACAGCATAGAAGTCCTATCTTTTCTTCACTATAGTGCTTAATGTTCTGGTTATTAGTTACTGATTCTATTATGTAAGGTACTGTATATGATAATCAAATTGCCGTTGTCATCTTATTCCATATTTCTTAATGCAGGTAAACAATAACTTCCTTTCCGTGGGGAACTCAAGTAAGGAAATTAACGTGAGTTTTATCTTTAACGGCAGTTTTGGTCATAAACTAGGCAATGTAAATGGCTTGTTGGAATGTAGTACATTGCTTTATGATTAGAATTAATTTGTATGTTTTTTGTAGGTCTACAATTTCAGTACCGGGAGGCTAATTAATAAACAGGTTGTGGATGATGAAGTTACTGCTATGGATCATGACCATACTGGCCAACTACTTTTTTGTGGTGATGCTCAGGTGATCATACTTTCTGTTGCTGCTAAAAGAAGTCTTCTTTATCAATATACTTCAGCTAGCATGCTGGTATTTGCAGGGATGTATATATACGGTTAGAATGGACTCTCGTTCAGGACTTTTATCTCGTGTGCACCGTAATCGGAACGGAAGCAAACGCAAGTCTCGTGTGACAGTTGTGCAGTATCGGACTTTCTCTTTGCTTGCACGAGGTCCAGTTCTCTTGACATGCACTCAAGATGGAAGTTTGGCATTCTTCAGGTTTGTAGTGATGATGCCTACGAGTATATGATTTTATTTACTCTCTCCAGTTAGTTCTTTTGGGCTGAGTATACGATTTCCTGCAGTGTTGCCTTAGAAGTACAGGGTTATCTAACACTTCGTTGCTCTCTCAAATTGACCCCACGAGTGCATAGAATCCAAGCTTCTTTCTGCCCTTTATTGTCTCTTGAGAAAGGAGAGTATATAGGTCTGTTTGTCTGATTCCATCACCTTTTATAACATAACACTCTCGTCAACTCGTCTCCATGAAGCTGCTGACTTTCTTGTGTTTTGATGCAGTTGCTGGGAGTGAGGACTCAAATGTATATTTCTATGACTTAACTCGGCCAAGGCATACTTGTGTCAACAAGTTGCAGGTGAGTTGGTTATCCCTAACTTCTTTTCCATCTCTCTCATCTAGAGATCTAAAATGCTAAGATCAAACAATATGAAATCGCAGGGTCATAGTTCGTCTGTAATAGGCATTACATGGAACTCTGGAGAGAACTTTTTGGCGTCTTCTGATTCTAGTGGTACAGTGATAGTGTGGAAGAGGGCAAAGACAAGTTAACACTCCCATCATTGAGGAATCGTCGAAAGATCTAAGGAACAGTGGTACTTAAGGTGCCATATCTAGGTGGTTGGATGATGATTTACGCCGAAAGGTGTTAGTGACATGGGTGCCCTTCAAGTGAAAAGGCTGCATTTTTGGCTTTTGAGTGTACAGAACAACGCGCCATTGCTGTGTAGACTCTTGCTCTTTGCTATATAGACTATGGCATTAATGTAGAGCATCATAGTGTGATACGAAGGCTGTATAATCGATGTTCAAGCTCTTTTTGTGTTATTATGGGCTTATGGCGTTGTCTCGTAAACTGATTTCTAAAGAGAGCAGTAAATTTCTATTTTTATCGGTACTTCCCTTAATCAAATGAACGAGGAACAAGTTTTGGCCATAGTCAACTAGGTCAGAAGCCCTAAAAGCTGATGTACTGGCCAATTAGCAAAACTTCTCAAACTACATGTCAAACTCACTATACTCCACTATAAGAAGAGAATTATCGTGCGGAATATAATACGAGTAAGAAAATCACAAACTCGCCTCAAACCGACATAATCACAACTTCACAAGAGAAAGTACCACAATTTGACAATTGCACAACTATGGTGCTCAAATTTTGTGTTCACAAACTCTTCTCAAACCGACAAAATCCCAAGATCAAGTACCACAACTTGCAACAGATCGAGTACTATTCGTGTAGGTAAATAAGACAAAACAGACTGCTACTCCAAAGACACTCTGCTTTTGTCTTATCTACCCACAAGCCACATAAATAGTACTTGACAGTTGACCCGTCTGGATATTCCCGTCACAAATAAGAATTTGTGCTCGTAAATATCAACTAACTTAATCGAGATCTAATTCCGTCGTTACCCGTCTCAGTTGAAACATGGGCAACATACAGTTTGGAGTTTGTCCGTCGTCTTTGTCATCTCGTGTCTTATCTATCGCCAAACAAAACAAGCGTCTTAAAAATGGCGCAATTTTCTATCTCCTTCCTATTTCTCCTCTCATTTCTCCCTCTACTCTTCTCCTTCTCCTCCTCCGCACCAATTAATCACCAGTTAATTATTAATTAATTAATTAATTAATTAATCATCAAATGTTGTCAGCTAATCTAACAACCTCACCTACTACTTCCAGCCCATCATCTTCTTCCCCAATTTTATCCTCAATTATTTCAAACCCTAATTTCCTCTCTCCACCAAATTCCCGCCTAACAATCCGCCGCAACCACCGCCTCGATTTCTCCGCCGCCGCCACCTCATCAAACTCATCGTCATCTGTACCCAATTGGTTCAGATACCCCGGCACACGACGAGAGGACGCCTTTTTCGGCGGAAACATTCATAAAAACAGTAACGGTAACAGTAATAATTATAATAAAGGTAACTATAATAATAGTAATAATAACAGTAAAAGAGAAGGTAAATGGTCAAGGGATAAAGAAAGTTACTTGATGGATAATTCGGATGCTCTTCCTCTTCCTATGACTTGTCCCGATACTACCCCTTGTTCTCCTGACGAGATTGATCGTCGTCTTCGTTGTGATCCTAACATTGAGGTTATTTTCGTCTTTTTTAATCCTTGGTTAACTGCCAATGCTCATGTTATTATTATTATTTTTTTTTTTTGCGGAAAATGCTCATGTTCTTTTTGTTAATTGAAGATTGGTATTAGTGGCGGAGCAAAGGTTTGAAGTTAGGAAAGTAAAATATAGATTGAATAGTTTTGGAGGTGAAAAAAGTAAAGTAATGCAATAGTGTTAATTTTAGAAATTCGGAAAATTTAACGAGAAAGTTCGTGTTTTTCGTTGTTTTAGTGGGGAGTAGAACTTGGAAGCCTCTGCTAGTCTCCTTGCTCGGCTACTGATTGAACTGTGTAACTGATGTACAATCCGATTTGTCATCTTTTTGAGCTACCGATTGTAGTATTGGATTGGACTTGATTGTCAATCAGCTTAGGCTAAGCTTTTGGGTGAGAAAGTTTGAATAGTTCGAGCTATTGCAACTTTTTGACCAAGATCATGTTTATTGTTGAAACCTATTTGAAGTGGAACGAATGCAACCAATTAAGACAGCCCTTTGTTTGGATAAAGCGGGATTTGAGGGGAAAGGGAGGGGAGGGAATTAGAGGGAGGTAATATTGTTTGTATGGTTAGCAAAATAGAGCCGGAGAGATTTGGAGGGGAGAGAAAATGAATGCCGCATTTCTATCAGCTGAGAGAAAGAAAATGATCACTATTTATTTTGAGTTGGGAGTGGGGGGAAGGTGTGTATTTTTTTTGATGAAATATTGATGCTCGAGGTCATCTTTGAAAGCAATTGGACTTGTGGGCAAGTTTGAGTTTCAAGCCTTAGTTCACTGATTTATGGGTTTTGGATTGTAGGATTGCAGGCCGGTAGTCTACGAGTGGACTGGAAAATGTCGGAGTTGCCAAGGGTCTGGTTATGTAAGCTATTTCAACAAAAGAGGGAAGGAGACGACTTGCAAATGTGTACCTTGTCAAGGAATTGGTACGTTTCTGAAAATTTGCCAATATATTTGGATTGGGATTTTTGTCTGTCTGTCTCATTAGTTACAGCCTCCGTCTTATTGATTTCCTTACATTTAATCAAAATTCTTTTCACAAAAAAGCTAGCCTTCTTTTGATGTCTGCGAAAGTGCAAAGTTTAACTCCTAACAATATGACGGAATAGAAAGTAGTTCAATCAGGTAGCAGTCAGCGAGTGGATGGATTAACTGAGGCTTATAGGTGAAGACATAATAATTGGCTGTCCCTTTTTAGAATTGAAACCAAGAGTCATTATTCTAAAATAGAGAACTAGTTCCATACTTAAAAAACTTTTACCATACTTATAAAAAAAACTTCCAACAATTGAGGAGAAATAAGGAGTTTCATAAGTAATGACGTGACACTAAAAAAAAGTAGTATGGAACTCTTACCATTGGTAATGTGCTATTGTCCTCATTAACAACAAATTGATTACTGTACTTCACGATCCCTTGGGCAAAGGGATGAGGAGATGGATGGTCCATTTCCATCTAATGGCCCACACCCCCCACAGTTACAAATAGGGGTCCAGTGAATTTTTTACGTTTGCTCTTCATGAAGACCTGGGCAAATTCTCCATTTTATCCTTGTGAGTTATGAGTCGGCAGTTGCTCTTCTCCCTCATCCAGTCAACAACCTGGTTTCAAACAGAACAATAAAGGCCCATCATTGTCGACTTATTACTGTCCGCACTAGGACAGAAGAATTCGACAAAGAGTCGTTCTTATGTTTGTCAAAAGTTTAGCCATCTAATTTAATCTGTCTTTCCTCTTTGGATTTCTTGCTACTTTCTCACCAAATAATGGGATCTCTAAAGTTCTTAACTCATACAATCACACTCCCATATGCGTCGGAACTCGGAAGTAGGGTATGAGTGAGTCTGGGGTCGATGAAGGCATTATTTCAGTGGGGGCTTGAGGTGGACACAAAGATTGGGGTCAGAAAAATCAGGGGTTGCCGGTTGTGGGTGGCTGTGTGACATGGGGTCAAATGCTGTGGGTTGGGTTGTGGTTAAATGGTCAAGTTTGGCGTGCTGGGGTGGTTAAGGTGGCTGTGAAGGTGTCAAGGTGGTCGAACCTTGGCAGATTTGGTCATAGCCTCATGGGTTAATAAGGGTGAGCATGAGGTGGCAGAGTTGGCGGTGATGGGGTGGTCTTGGCGGATATTGGGGTGTAGTTGGGGACTTGGGGTTGCCAGGGGTTGGAATGGCAGTGCCTTGTGTGATTTACGGTGGGGATGGTGGCTAGAGGTGGTGCGCCAGCGAGGTAGTTGATTGTTAAGCAGGGGCATAATTGACATTTTACAAATCAGAGTCACTTTAGAGGTATAAAATTGGCCTAAAACGAAAACGTAAAGAATTCATTGAAGTACCCTAAATTGGAGATCGTAAAGAACTAATCAGAACAGAGGGTTTATAATCTAACTATCTAAGAGTTCAGATTAATCCACAAAAGAAATGGAGATGCTGAAAACATTCACCTGTTTGTGGGTTAATGTGGACCCTTAATTTACCTATTAATGAATGTGAATCCGTAAATGGAAATAGACGAAATTAAGAGAATCCTTACACCTTCCTTGGTGTAAACTTGCGTTACTACTTCATTTCAACGAGCATCTTTGCTATTGTGCCACTTATACCAGCTTTTCACCAAGTTAGGGCCTTCTGTTTGCAATTTCTAGTTTCGAAATTTGCTCTCTTTAGTAGTCAAGGTCCATTCTCCGTGTCTTGACATGTGTGAGTTATGCATGCCCGACCTCACTTCCATGAACTTTTTTACCTTCTGTGCTCTTGAGTCAGGTCTACCTATGTGTTGATCTTTCAATATCTCATTTCCCATGATTGTATCTTAGAATTAGTATTGGCGTGTGTAGCTTAGGGATGGTCTGATTATTTTTACCCTTATTTTTACGAGAAATTCGGAAAATTTTACGAGAAACTATTGGTTTCCTGGTGCATTTGAGGATCTTCCTAATTGAAATTAACGTCTTGCCTAATTTCAACAAAAAGGCAATTACGCATATAAGTAGTTTAACGGATATGTCTTATATCTTGACTTCAGGATATGTTCAGAAGATAACAGCTCGGAGTGACATTAACCTGATGGAAAATCTCGACGACCGGAGACCTCCATGATCGTTAGAAGTTAGCTTGGTAATCCTCCTCACAGTCATGTACGACTTACTATGATTCAAGTTTTACGAAATCGTTTGTACAACCATGTGCACCACAGAAACTGAATTGAAAATCTCAATCAAGAGAAATTGCTTAATTTTTTGGTAGATACAATAAAGAAAGGGTTGGCATAAATTCACGGGGTGTATGAACCAATTCACGGGGTGTATCAACTACGGAGTACATTGTAAAGTGGGGAGCTTATTTGCACACTTGTGGGCCTTATGGTAGGAGTATTGTATTGTTTTTAAAAGTCTTAAAATACTCTCAGCAGTCAGCATGGGAATGGGTAGGGGCAAATTTGGTAAGCGCCAAATAAATCCAGTGTCTCAGTTGATACACTCCGTTTCTTTATCAGCGCCCTAAAGAAAGCAAGTCCAAAGTTTGACTTTTCCTTGTATCATGAAACTCGTTTACCCATTTTTTTCACAAATTCTCATTTCAGACAGCATATCCCGTCTTAAGTGAGACTTGCTGCTGTTTGATACAGTAGTATGTTCAGTTTGCTTTATTTTTTTTTT
>JAGPOY010004811.1:0-11572 GCA_018983105.1 Silene uniflora | reverse complement strand
CTGAAGAGGTCTTAGCCTAGTGGTTAAGACTGATGTATCGTGACAATAGGTCACGGGTTCGAATCCTCCCCTATATTGTACTGGCCTCATCCCTCATTTGATACAAAAAAAACCGTAAAGAATTCACCGGGATGAAGGAAGTAGCTGAGAATGTTCGATATCGTAATTTGGAAAATTCAGTTTTGGGGTTAATCAGAGGTCTTGGACCTCTTGGTGTTTGATATTGAGGATTGAATAATGGTTTAGAGTTTACTGTTTTTGTATTTGGTAATTGTTAATTGGTAATTATCCTGTTCAACATTGGAAATCTGTTTTTAAGTTTCGCTTTTCGTAGCTGCGAAACTCGTTTGAGCTTCATTTGAACTATAATATTGATGAAATTAGACTATGTAAGTATAGCTGTTGATAAATGCTCTTGAATTGTGCATTTGTCAGCTTAGTTATGAGGAAATCATGGTGATTTGTTGTTTTTAAGCTTCCAATTTTTAAGTAGGAGGAGTACCATAGAACCGTTGGAGATATGTCTCCCAGTTGCAAGGTTGGGAATTGCAATGGATCGAAAAAATATTAGTGGTTCACTATTGATTGGTAGTTGGACAGTGGGAGTTGCAATGTCTGGTATTTATTTGCGGGTTGGAACCCTTCGGCCTTCTCCTATAGGTGCTTCAAATGATGTTAATTACTCTTCTTTTGTAAAGAGCTTGAAGAATGCTTTTGAGATTGTTAGTAATTCTTTTCCGTGAGTATGTGGTCGACTCTACTAAGAAGTATGAGTTACAATTGTGCTCTCCTTTCAAATGGAGAATAGTCTCATGACTTCAATAACATCGAGGACGACTCCCATTCTTTGTTCCTTCTGAAACTCTAAATCTCCATGGGATGATCTAGCAAAGTGCTTGTAAGAAACAGTCAATTTCAAAATTCAATGAATATACAGGTGCCTTGATTGGAAATGGGTTTTGGATGCTTTATAGTGCCTTGGAAAAATGCCATACTCTTTCATAAGATGAGTTTCAAGATAAGGGGAAAGTAGACATGTCAAAGAAGTTGTGAAAATATTGGAAAGTATTTGTAAATAAGGGTGTCCAAGACTCCAAGGTGGTTCTAGGCAATCTTTGTGCGATGAGAGTACGCAAAAGAGTAATTTGTTTTCTCGTGGATGGGATGATGGTGTTCTTATGGTCTTTGGTATGTCTTGGACCTCGTCTACATTTGGACGATTCGTACTGTTCCTTACAGTTGGTTCTCCGATCTGTACGGATTTGGAATCTGTTTGAGTTTTTCTTTTTCTTCTTTAGTGAATATTTTGTTCTAGCGTATCTGGTAATGCTATGTGGGTGTTTTTTTTTTCTGCTTTATTAATATTATGATCTCGTTTGTACATGCGTTCACATTCTTCATCTAACAAAATTGACGACTAATAGAAAAGGAAATGTAACAGATACTTGGCTTGGACATGTGTGCCGATACCATTGTGGGTGATGACATGAGAAGGGGAATTTCTGGTGGTGAAAAGAAGCGATTAACCATTGGTATGCATGTATTCTTGGATTCGTACTTTCTTTTTACGGTATATTGTGATTGGAATTTCATTTAGTTATTGAATTTCAATTTTGGTACAGGGGAAATGTTGGTAGGACCTGCAAAATTTCTTCTGATGGACGGGATATCAACAGGTTTAGATAGCTCGACTACGTTCAAGATATGCAAGTACATTAGTGAAATGGTCCATATTCTTGATATGACAACGGTCATATCTCTCTTGCAACCAACTCCCGAAACATACGAGCTCTTTGATGACATCATCCTTCTTTCCGAGGGTCAAATTGTGTACCAAGGACCAAGGGATCTTATCCTTGACTTCTTCGAATATGTTGGGTTCAAATGCCCCAAAAGAAAAGGAGTAGCCGATTTTCTCCAAGAGGTCACCTCTATTAAAAACCAAGAACAATATTGGTCTAGTAAGGATAAGCAACCTTATGCATACGTCTCTGTATCAGAATTTGTCCAACATTTCCGATCTTTTCAAGTCGGGCAAAAATTGACCTCGGATCTTGGTATTCCTTATGATAAATCTATTGCTCATCCTGATGCTTTAGCGAAGGATAAGTTTGGTATTTCCAGTTGGAAACTACTAATTGCTTGCTTTTCAAGGGAGTGGTTATTGATGAAAAGAAATTCATTTTTGTATATATTCAAGAGTGTCCAGATAACAGTTATGTCAATTGCTACATTGACTGCCTTCTATAGGACAACAATGAACCATAACACGGCAGCCGATGGCGAAAAATACTTGGGAGCTATCTTCTTTAGCCTCACAAATTTTGTGTTCAATGGAATGGCTGAAACTACCTTGACTGTAATGGGTCTCCCTGTATTCTACAAACAAAGGGATTCATTGTTTTATCCAGCTTGGGCTTATGCATTACCAGTTTGGGTCCTTCGGATTCCTATATCGTTTATGGAGTCAGCAATTTGGGCAATTC
Source organism: Silene uniflora (assembly GCA_018983105.1). Taxonomy (NCBI): domain Eukaryota; kingdom Viridiplantae; phylum Streptophyta; class Magnoliopsida; order Caryophyllales; family Caryophyllaceae; genus Silene; species Silene uniflora. Next base: position 9,086 of record JAGPOY010004811.1, on the reverse strand, counting down.
TTACTTATTACACAATTGGATTTGCTCCCGCTGCAAGTAGGTAAAACTCAGATTTCATTCTGTGGCTCCCATATTCATTTACCTTTAGCTCTTTAGGTTTTACGGCACAAGTTGGTCCGGTTGATACATTTCTTGATCTACTATATGTTTGGAGGTCATCATGGGGTAGTGAGTTTCGTGACCACTCTTTAACCACAAATAACATTATACCTCAAGTGGTATAATAGCAAACCTAAAACTCCTGATGACCATTGTTCCTATTTTTATTATGCTCATTTGAACAATGTCGCCTTGTGCTCGTAACACCGAATAAATTGCTTATATGTAATGCTCATGTCCTTGCTATAGGCGTAATCATTTGAGATAATTGGATAACATTTTTATTATTTTAATTCATTATTTCAGGTTCTTTTGTCAATGGCTTGCTTTCTTTTGTATCCATCAGATGGCTTTATCCATATTTCGGTTCATTGGTGCCGCTGGAAGGACGCTTGTGGTTGCTAATGCTATGAGTATGATTTTAATGTTGGTAATTTTTGTCCTCGGTGGTTTCATCATTGCTAAAGGTATGTCCCTAACTTGTTTTATATACCTCTAGTAGTACACTAAACAAGAGTTATGCCCTTGCTATCATTAGCTTTCTTAGAGAGTTCAAGAAGTCTGAATTATGTTGTTGTCATACCATTTTTTTCTTGTCTAGGTCAACTGTCAAAGGCAAATTGTTGTAAACATGTTCAAAATAGTTGTCGTTCTAGCTTTCGAACCCAATTGTTTGAATAATTTCGATCAAACTGTTCATTTTAAGCCTTTTATTCGATATTTTTTTAATACATTTTCCAACAAATAAGAGGAGAATTTTAGTCTATTATACAAGTATTAGTTTGCATCTTAATATGTGCGCTAATCACTAAAATAACGAATATTTCATATTAGATTTAGTATGGTATAGATTTCAAGCCTCTTTGCATCTTTGAAATCAACAGCGAAGCAAGAATTCGAAGTTAGGGGGATAAATTATAGATCGAAATTATAGGGTGAGCAAAGTAGTAATGCAATTGTTTGATTACGAAAAATTTGAAAATTTTAACTTAAAAGTTTCATTTGTTTTCCATAGCCTATGGAGTTGCAGCCCTTACTAGCCTCCTTAATCTACCAATGTTTTAAATCTTCTCAAAATGTCCTGAAGTTTTATACAAGTATTTATTTTACCTCTTCTACTTTTTGTGGCTGTGTATTTTGTATAGGTGACCTTGGCCCTTGGATCAAATGGGGGTACTATCTTTCTCCCATGATGTATGGACAGCATGCTTTAGTTATTAATGAATTCGTCGACAAAAGATGGAGCACGGTAGGATATTGGTGATACTTTGGTGTTTCTTTATAACTTATGAAACATATTCAACGCCCTAGCCGAGATGACCATTGTAATAATTTGATAAGTTAAATCAAAAATATTTTTAACAAGTATCACCCAATTATACAAATTTAATAGCAATATCAATATATCCTTTTTTTCGTAAATATTAATTACTTGGTATTGGTATTAATGCAGCCAAATACAGACTTAATAATCAAAGAACCAACAGTTGGTAAAGTTGTTCTTGCATCAAGAGACTTCTTCGACCAGGAATATTGGTTTTGGTTAAGCATTGGAGCGCTCCTTGGATTTTCTCTTCTCTTCAACCTCCTATACATTGTGGCGTTAACTTACTTAAATCGTGTGTGGTTATTCTCATTATATTTTTTTTTCCTCTGTTTAATGAGATTATAATAAATGAAAGTTCGATGTAGTAAAACTGTCGATTTTATTTTTTTGTTTTTGCAGCTTCCATTGATGCAAAAGCCAGAGTGCAAGATCATGATGGTGCTGCAATAAAAAATAAAAAGATGTTCTCCGCTAAAGAACCCAATGACGATAATATTGATACTCAAACTGATACAGAGTATTCAAGCCTAGATACTAATGCGCCAAAAATTGGAATGGTGCTACCTTTCTGTCCACTTTCCCTAGCATTCAATCACATCAATTACTACGTGGATACGCCATCTGTGAGTCACTCGGCTTTCTCTCCGCTATGAAATGTTGCCTCTATTTTGTTTTTGACAAATTCTTGTATGAGACAGATTCATATACTAGCTAATTACCAACATAAATTAGTATATATTCCCCGTTTAATTATATCACTAATGGGTTAGTCTCCCATGTAAGAAAGTCTTAAGCATGTTTCTAAATGTGTCTTTCTTATTATCTGCTGTCCTCAAATTGTAAGACACGCTATTATCTTTTTGACCGAATAAATGACGATTTTCACTAGATCTCTGATCATTTTATGGTTTCATAATATTTAAATGTATATGTTATGAGGTTTTCGACGTGGGATATTTTTACATGGATCCTGTTTATGGTGGTAAAGGGTCTCAAAGATGCCTAAGATTTCCCTTGTTAAAATAACAGAAATATATATGTTTTAAGGTGACACATAATAGAAACTATGCTTAGAATGGCATTCAGATGATCAGATCAACTGCTATTTCACAATTAGCAACCACATACTCATACAGATTATTCGATTATTTAGTTACTTTATTGTATCATTACAGGAGATGAAAAGTTTAGGCTATGGAGATGATCGCTTAGAATTGTTAAAAGACGTGAGTGGAGCATTTAGGCCAGGCATATTAACAGCACTTGTGGGCGTAACAGGAGCTGGAAAAACAACTCTAATGGATGTGTTAAGTGGGAGAAAAACAAGTGGTTATGTTGAGGGCAGCATCACCGTTTCTGGTTATCCAAAAAATCAAGCAACATTTGCTCGAATTTGTGGCTACTGTGAACAAATCGACATTCATTCTCCAAATGTCACTGTCTATGAATCTCTCTTGTACTCTGCTTGGCTTCGTCTCTCTTCAGATATTGACTCAAAGACAAGACAGGTTTATTGCTTATTTAATTAATCAATCATGTTGCTATGTAAGTACGACTTAATTGTAAGTGCAGACGCGGGTTCATGTCGTAGTGTCCGGCATGATTTTGTAAGTTCATACCCGTGTCATCTGTTAAAAAGTCAAAAGTCACATAGCTTGCATCGTTAATTGATGGCTTGAACCAGCAGTGAAAGAAGCTTGATTTTTGGTATTCTAAATTTACAGATGTTTATTGAGGAAGTAATGAAATTGATTGAGCTTGAGCCGCTGAAAGATGCTATAGTTGGCTTACCAGGAATAAGTGGGTTGTCAAGTGAACAAAGGAAGAGATTGACAATAGCAGTAGAGTTAGTTGCAAACCCTTCCATTATATTCATGGATGAGCCTACCTCTGGCCTTGACGCTAGGGCCGCTGCAATTGTTATGCGCACTGTAAGAAACACGGTCAATACTGGAAGAACCGTGGTTTGTACTATTCATCAACCCAGCATAGACATCTTTGAGTCCTTTGATGAGGTAATTCATCTAATTTTAATGTCTCGATGAAACGGACTTGCTTGGTTGCCAACTAAAAAATACAGGAATTTCACTTCACAGAATTTGTAAAAAATGATAAGTTGGTTGTTGACATAACACACAGGGATTGGAATTCCTATGAAATCCAATTCTTCCAAAAATTTAGAAGTTGCTTACCTATGCCCTGGTAAGGCCTTGGTAAGTGACAATTCCCATGGCATTCCATTTTCAGTTTTTAACCGACAGTTTCGCCAATTCATGGATGTTGAAAAATCATTAGAAATACTACTTCCTAGGCATTGAGAATTCCTGCGGTGAACCAAATGCTGACTGAATATCAACCTAACAACGTCGCCCATATGCTTTAAATGCTTTTGTTTATGATTATGCAATCTTTCTCTTCCATTGAAAAAGGCAATGAAATTGTTTCAGACTATTCATAATAATGTCGAGTATAGTTCCAGCTCACAATTCTATTGGTATCACTGTGATTGCAGCTCCTACTAATGAAGAGAGGAGGACAACTAACCTACGCAGGACCCCTTGGACGCGATTCTCATATACTTGTTGAATACTTTGAGGCAAGTGATATAGTTTATGTTTCATAGAGCTTCTTTATTATTGAGTATTCAATTATATTCACAAGGATATCATGTTACAAGTTCCTAAAATGAGAGTTACAAAATTTGATGAAATGTTGCAGGCCATCCCTAAAGTTCCTAAAATAAAAGAGGGACAGAATCCAGCCACATGGATGCTTGATATAACTTCTCCTCAGATGGAAGCCGAAATTAATGTGGATTTTGCAGAGATTTACGCCAATTCCTCATTCTACATGTATGTTAAATATTTTCTGTTATAATGCTTGAAACTATGTTTAATATATTGTTAATAATATTTTTCTATATGGATGTAAAGAATATGATAAATATGTGTCCATGTGGGCCTAAATAAAGTCCGCGGTTATGGGACTCGGTGTGTATTTGCATGTATGCCGCCGTGCTATATCACCAACAAGTCTCCTAAAGAGGTATGGGGGTCCGATCAATAATACTGTATTAGAGAAAAAGTTGTAGATGCTGAAACTAATTAGAAAAACACAACCATATTTGGAATACTCGCGCTATTTTTGTGTGAGACGATCTTGTATGAAATTTTTGCTCATGACTGTATACTTCATGCTTGTGGCCTAAGTATGACGTTGATACGCATAGTAATATATGTACCTTATGCAACATTTCATTGGCTACATGTTTGTAGAAAAAATCAAGAGATAGTTGACGAGCTCAGTATTCCGAGGCCAGGGTCAGAGGATATCCACTTCCCAACTAAACACTCTCAACCACTCGGTGTTCAATTTAAAGCGTGTTTTTGGAAGCAATATCGGTCTTATTGGCAAAATCCATCATACAATGGTGTTCGTTTCTTTATGATGACTACCATGGGTATTCTGCTTGGTGTTATGTTCTGGAACAAGGGAAGTCAAGTGTGAGTTCTCACCCCTCTCTCAACAAATATTTCAGAAGTAGTAGTTTACCCTTTAACTTTGTCATTAAGCTGACTACTACAAGAAGAATTCTAGTGAATTTTGTTTTTGCATCTTTAGAGAATTCGGAAATAAAATAAAATGCACCCCTATCCCAATACAATGTGCAGGATTTGATGGGCAGTAGGACTTGGGGAGGGGTATTGTAGTCATTTTTTTTACCGTAACGATTTTGATAAGAGATAAGTATTCGGAAGAGGGATTTTCCTTGTCATAACCTTTTTGAAGTTGTAAATACTCGTTCAGTTTCACATTTTCATACTGACTGTTCTGATATCTCTTAAATTCTTAATAGGGTGAATGAACAAGGTTTGATGAACTTTATAGGAGTGATGTTTTCTGCCATCCTTTTCCTTGGTGGGAGTAATGCCTTAAATGTCCAAGCTGTTGTTGCGAGTGAGAGAACTGTTTTCTACCGCGAAAGAGCGGCAGGAATGTACTCAGCCCTACCATTTGCCCTAGCTCAGGTGAAAATATTGCCAAAAGTTCTGTAATCCCTATCACAAAAAAAATGGTCTCTTCTAAGAAAAAATCGTAATCCTAACACAACCGGGCGTTAGCAAGATAAAAGTCTGCTACTATTGACAAAAAAATCATTTGATAATTTTTGTGTTCTTAATCACTCAAGTAGTTTACATACTGGTATATGATTATATGATTTGCTAACTTCTGTAATATTCAATTAACCCTTGCTTTTTCATTGAAATTTCTACAGCTAGTGATAGAGACGATTTACCTCGCAATTGGATCATTCATCTACGTGATTGTCATGTACTCTATGATCGGATTTGAGTGGACATTTACCAAATTCTTCTATTTCTATTACTACATTTACATGTGCTTCATGTACTACACGGTGTATGGGATGATGCTTGTTTCACTGACACCACGACCGGAATTTTCAGCCATTTTGATGACCTTCTTTGTTACCCTATGGAATCTATTTGCTGGATTTTTGCTTCCTAGAATGGTACGTCACTTTTCTCCTTTCTCGATTTAAGAAAGAATGATGAAATAACATTATTATCCTTTCGACTTTGAGTAGTGATAAGAGCAACATAATGGGGAAGAAATGTTAGTAGTTACTTACGTAGGGCTAATCTGGGGTCTTTCCCGTTTTTATTTACTATATTATGTTCGAGAGACAATTAATTTGGCATGAACAAAAGAGAAAATGGGAACGATATAATTGAGATGGAGTGCGTAAAAAAAAAATATTAAAAAATGTGGAGGGTCTTAAATTGTTTCCATATTCTAATGGAGCCAAAGACTATGGAATAAATCAAAATGGCTCTCTAAAGTGTTGCGCTTCTTTCTCCTGTGAAGTAGCGGCCATTCAATGAGTTCTCGACGCAATTTTCATCTTGAGTCATTCGGGAACAACCTCTTTGTGTTGTTAACACAAGGGTAAGGCTCCATATATCCGAACCCCTCTTACCCCGCAATTTGTGGGCGCCATTGAATCTTTGGGTAACGTTGTTGTGAAGTGTCTTAAATTCAACTTACTAGCCTACCTTTCGACTTAGATTTCTAAAAATGCGAATATTGTGTTTTGTGTATATGCAGTTAATACCGGTATGGTGGAGGTGGTACTATTGGGCATCCCCGGTGGCATGGACAATGTATGGGTTAGTGACATCGCAAGTCGGTGACAAAACCTCTGTTGTTCTTCAAGTGCCTGAAGTTGGAAGTGTGCCCTTGCCTACATACCTCAAACAACTCTTTGGTTATGACTATGATTTTCTGCCTTCTGTAGCTGTTGCCCATCTTGGTTGGGTCCTCCTCTTCTTTATTGTCTTTGCCTATGGCATCAAGATCATCAACTTCCAAAAAAGATAGTTTACCCAGTACCCACTTTCCGGTTATTACTTTTTGCCATCAAAGAAGGCGTAAAAACATTACTACTATATATAGAGGTAGAGATGTGAACATGGGATTGATAGTTGGTTAAAGTATAAGGAGAAATAAAATACTACGTAAAAGGTTGCGTGATGGACCCGACCAAGGAATTTCAATATAAATAACTAAATATTACCGTGTGATGGACCCGACCAAGGGACTTCAATGTAAATATTAGCTCAAATTGTTGATTACATCCTAATATGTTACAAAACCTGCAAATTATCCCCTAATAAATTGTTTTCAAAAACTTACTACCTAATACGAAGTATGTCTTTGTTTCTTCAATAACTAGTATGGGTGCCCGGCTTCGCCCGGGCTACCTCTATTTAGCATTAAATTTTATTTTCAATTAAATAAAACTACTTTAAAGTTGCATAACTTATAAATTTAGTATTAATATATTTTTCTATGACATATCTTAAAATTACGATGAAATTAATTATGAGACAAAATCATTACCCCCGCAATTAATATTTTACTTAAATCGATTGGTTAGCTAGATTTTCTTTCTTTTGTTGTTAGTTCTAAGATGAATTGATGAAAACACCCTTTAATGTTACACTTTTTAAAACTAAATACCTTATGAAAAGTTTTTTAAAATTTAATACCTTAAAGTGCGCTTTGTTCACATTTTGGTACCTTAAGTGAATTAAAGCCAGAAAAATGTGAAACCCCCATTTTACCCCTGGCTTTATATAGACTCTTACTCAATATAGTCAACACAACTCACACAACACTCTCATTAATCCCTCCGTAAAAACACCCATAGTACCATTTTTATTCATTCTTTCAAAAAGAAAATCAAGTTTTTGTTCATTGCTAAGCAAGTTTCTTCACTCTTTTTTATTTTTATTTCATTTGTTTGCTTCTTATGAAACCCTAATTTTCTGAGTTCCATTGTTTGATATGGTAATGTTTTTACATTAAACCCTAATTAAAGAATGGAATGAAGGAAACATTATTACTTTATAGATAAGAAGATATGAAAGAGGGGCTTGTAGTTGAAATGGTGAATGAGAGACGATAAAGAGTGAAAGAGGGAAGCTGATATAAGAGGGAAGGGAAGAAGCAGTCAATTGAATAAGGGTATAATGGAGATAAAATATTGAGTTTATAGGGATATTTAAAAAGAGACCGGAATATTATTTTTTTTTTCTTTTTTTTCCTGAGTCCACTTAAGGTACCAAAATGTGAAAATAGTGCACTTTAAGGTATCATAAGGTGTTAAGTTTTAAAAAGTGTAACATTAAAGGGTGTTTTTATCAATTCATCCTTAGTTCTATTACTTTTATGACATTCGTTATTACTATTGTTACTTTCACTACTCCCGCCGTAATTATTGCTACTTTCACTACTGCCGCATTAATATTGATAATTTTACTACTCCCGTTGTTACTTATATTATTTTCATTACCCCCGCCCGCTCGTTGTTACTTCTATTACTTTCACTACCCCGCTCGTTGCTAATATTGTTACTTTCACTACCGCGCCGTAATTATTGCTACTTTTACTACATCCGCATTAGTATTGATAATTTTACTACTCTTGTTGTTACTTCTATTACTTTCAATACCCCTGCTTGTTGCTAATATTGGTACTTTGACTATTCAACTGAGTGATTACCCTCGTATTACTATATCCAATGCTAATACAATTCTTTTCACTACTAAGAAAATTATTTTACTATTTAGGCATGCAATTATAAGAGACTTATATATTTATATAAATGTTCCGGGTGTAATTACGGGCGTAATTATGGAGCAAGTTTGTGGTACACGTAAGCTCGTAAGATGTGGATGAAAGCCTGACCCTTGTATCTTCCTGCAAAATGAACAAACGGAGGGCACGGCTTGGGGCCGTGCGAACTCACTCCGACGCTCAAGTCAGTGACTTAGAGATAAGTGTAATTGAGGAGAGATAAGAGAGTTGATACCAAATGATGAGAGAGGATATTTGTGTTGTATGTTGTGATGTTGTTCTGATTTTTTCCTCCTTTTCACGTTGAGAGTGGAGGAGTATTTATAGACTTCCCCTTTTGTCCTGTAGTGGCCAAGTGGATGCAACTAGTGGCCAAGTGGACGTAGTAGGTGGAATGTCTGTTCTGCCCTTCGCCGTATGGACTCATGGCAGGCTGGCAGGCACGTATTGTCTACGTGCCCCGTCGGCTGGATGTGAGCTCGCGTAAGCGTCTCTCGGC
>JAGPOY010004810.1:0-11573 GCA_018983105.1 Silene uniflora | reverse complement strand
TGAAATCGCGTACAAAACCGTCTTAAAATCGAGTTTTTCAAATACGATTTATAAAACGAATAAATTAAATTAAAATGATTTGTCAAATCAAATTAAATAAATTCAAAAAGAAAGTTTACTCCATTTTCAATAAAATAAACTTGAAAAAAATAAACTCAAATTAAAACAATAAAGTGAATTTATTTGAAAAGGAACATTAATTTAAATTTCATTTAAATTAATAAAAATCCGTCGACGACGACCATTCTACATCGTAAAACGAGCCACAAATAATGACAACGCCAACTGACGAATACATGTTGTCCTATCATCATCGGGTGTTTGATGGGTTTTCTATAAATGCCAATATCGACAGATACGGGTATCTACAACAATTGTATAATGTCACACATTAAAATGTACTTTGACATGTTATGCAATTTTATCTACATAAAATTCATAATATATGACAATGAATAATTAAATAATTTCACTAGTAATTCCACAATTACTATCTTATAAAATATGTCATCGAAATATAAATCACGACAATTTGTAATCTTATTGAACCGTTTATTCATGTCTCGATTGTTTCGTAAACAATAATCAATTTTTAAGTAATAAAACGATTTAATTACTTAGACGGAATCTTATTTAATCCAATTACAATAAGATCGTCAATTCACTCGTAAAATCAATTCCCGTAATAAGGTGTTAATTAACCCGTATCCCATACGATTAATTAAATGATCAATTGAAATCGAATTCCCTTTAAGATATGACCTTAAAGGGATCAACCGATCTAAACACCATCATATGACAGTAATGTCAAACTCTAGTTAGCCAATCATTACTGATAAATGTCGATCAGTTGACTAGGAGTAATTTCCCAATTTGTATTCTTAATATGAGATTTAAAGTATGTAATTAGAAATTACTATGAGGCATTATTGTCGAGGACATATCCTCCAACACTTGGGAGGAAGACTTGATTTGATTGAGTATTCGTACAATAACAGTTATCATGCAAGTATTGGGATGGCACCATTTGAGGCTTTGTACGGCAGGAAGTGTCGTAGTCCAGTTTGTTGGGACGACAGTGCTGAGGCTGTGGTTTTAGGACCACAGATGGTTCAAGATATGGTCGAACACGTAAAGATGATCAGACAAAAGATGAAGGCAGCTCAAGACCGGCAGAAGAGTTGTGCAGATCCGAAATGCAGACATGTAGAATTTCAGCCAGGTGACAAAGTTTTTTTGAAAGTATCGCCAATGCGCGGAGTTATGCGATTTGGCAAGAAGGGAAAGCTGAGTCCGAAATACATTGGACTTTATGATGTGTTGGATCGGATTGGTGAGGTGGCTTATCGACTTGCCTTGCCAGCTTCGCTTGAGAGAGTACACAACGTGTTTCAGGTATCGCAGCTACGACGATATTATCCGGATGTGTCACATGTATTGGAACCTGAAACTATTGAATTGGATGAGACCTTAACTTACGAGGAGTGATGCGTGTCGATGCACACCAAAAATAATACCTAAGTACAACTAACAGAGGCTAGCGGTAAGTAGGGTCGATCTCCACAGGGAGGCAAGATATCTGTTTAACGGTTCGCTAATTGGTCACAGACGGGGGTTGTAAATTGGTTTTAACTAAACTACGAAGGAAAGGGAGAGAGAAATAAGGGAGAATAAGGGAAAGAGAGTAACTAGGACAGTCGGTTCGCCATGTTAACTAAGTCAAGTAATCTAAGTTTCGGGTCAATGCAAATACAATCTAAGGGGTAACGAACGTCGCCTTTCGGTCCTTAATTCGCCCTAAAACACAAATAGCTTAGCTTTCGCCCTCACTACAGTGCCCTAATGTTTGCTACGGGTCTCACCCTTTCCAACCTTTCGGTCTAGGTCAAGGCTTACTACGGTCAATAATCTAACTGCGTCGACTCAATTAGGCTAAAACAATTATATGCAGCAAAACATCATAGATCTAATAAGCACAACCTAATACTATTACTATCCTAGCATAACATGGGTCACCTAAGTCCTAGAAAAGGAATTAGCTACGCATAATTAAAATGGAAGAATAAAGCATAAGGTGAAGGGAAAAGAGAATAAAAGAAGAGGAAAAGAAATTAATACCGAATGAAAGTTAAAGAAAGATTACAAAGTTCGAATCCAGAAAATAGAGCTAGGCAGCGGAATTGGAGTTTCCTCCGTCCCGTCGATGATGAGATCCCCTGATTAGAGACCTAATCATCCTATTTATAATAAACTTAAAACATAATTTAACCTAATTGCGTCACGGACCAAAGCCCACGACTCAAATACACTCGATCGAGCACAATAAGCTCTCGATCGATCATTATTATTCAAACATATCACTCGATCGAGGACATGTCCTCTCGATCGAGGACTTCCTATTTCTACGCTTACTCGATCGAGTAAATAACGTCTCGATCGAGTCCTTAAGCACCACCATTCCTCTCGATCGAGGACTTCAGCATCATTACTTCACTCGATCGAGCACAGGACAGCTCGATCGAGGTCTTCTTCCTCTTCCTGCTCGCGTTGACTCCTATCTTGGCCTTTTGACTTGATTATGGGACGATTTCACGCCTCCCAATGCTCAAGTAATCAGCTCCGACTCTTCCATCTCCTAAATGTGCATACTTGGGACCGGTTTGGCTCGATTTCCTCTACTTCACAGCTTGTACCTACAAAATGGCAATGAAAGTACAAAGTAGCATATTCGGGGCATAAAGCGACATAATATCACCTAAATGATCTGGAAATGCGTGCTAAAATGGACCGTAAAGTCTATATAAAATGCACGCATCAAACTTCCCCAAACCAAACCTTTGCTTGTCCTCAAGCAATACTAAATGCAACTATATGGAAAATAAGGGAAAGGATACATCTCAGAGCTAGCAATACTTGTCTACTTGAACCAATTTAATGCAACGGAAATCAACAGTTAAAGCTATACTAGCCAGTACGCAAATGAGTCATAAATTGTCCATAAATAAAGCTGACCTATCGACCTTGCAAGACCAACAGAATCGGACTCTCACGGGCCACTCCTTCCTCATGAAGCAAAGGGTAAGCATAATATATGTGTAAGAGAGAAAGAGAAAGAGAAAATAGTCGATCACCTAAACTACGACCCACATAAACATGCATGCAACTAATATGATAGACAATTCTAGCTACCGTGCACATACATTCTAACCAAACGAGGTCCGTCACAGCCGAGAGCTTACAAAAATATGGTAAAGTGAGGTAATGGGTAAGAAAAGGCAAAATATTTTTGGAAATGTGAAGGTATAGGCGGCCAAGCTAGCACCCAACAGAACCAAATAAGACATATCCATTTCTAATCCATCAAAATTAAGCATAAGTGCCCTTCATTTGGCACACAACTCACCAAACCAAACTGAACATACTCCTCAAATAATTGTAAAAAAGCATAGGAGTTAAACGTCTTTCTTTTTTTTTCTTTTCTTTTTTTTTTCTCTTTCTTGAATCACGTTTTTTTTTTCTTATTTTTTTTCTTTCACTCGATCGAGGAGAAAAAATAATGCTCGATCGAGAAACATACTACATCCAAGATCACTCGATCGAGCAGAAAAGCACTCGATCGAACATCTCTCCATCCATCATCCTCTTTTCATAAGTACCCACTCCATTATAAGGAATACGAGCCAAAATCCGACACAATAAAATATATTCCACAAAACTACTAACTAGCTCAGCAAAGGGTCGGCTAAATTTAGATTGTAGTTTCGGGGAACTGGCAGATTTGGCTAATGTGGAGTTAAATGGGGTAAAATGAGAAAGGGTAATGTAAGCATCTCCCTGCATGTGACACCAACCACTAACCCGAATGTATGTAGGCAATAAGCAATTGAATTTCATAAACGTGCAAATTGATGATACATGATATGCAAGGAGTACTACTCTCAATTCCTATGTAAACCGGTCATGAATGTCACCAGTTATTAAGCTTTAAAAGTCAGAAATTTTATGTAGTTTGCCAGTTTATCAGGTCAAGTCTAAACAGTCAGCTAAAGTCGATCAAAGACTCGATGAATATGCGTACGACTTAGCTAATACGCCCTCCATACCAGACCAATGGTTACAGTTGCCTATTTCGGCGGTACCATACAAATGGTTACACACCATAAATAGCCTATTATTTACTCTTATACCCTTAGTGGGCCAAACTTTCCACGCAAATAATAACCCATTAATCCCCACCAACTCAACATTTAACAATATTTTAACCCAACTACTACCCCACCAACCTAACATTACTTTCCATATTTGCCCTTACTTTTACCCTCTTTTCTTAAATTCCGTTTTTTTTACCACGTCACCATTGGTCTGGTATGAAGGGAGTAACTATTAATGAAAGTGCAAGGCTCAAGTAAAAGACAAGATAAAGAGCAATGTCATCATTGAAAATACTCCAATCCATGCAAAAATAAACGTGAATATTTTTGATTTTTCGAAAATTTTTTAATTTTTATGTGTTTTTTGATTTCTTTTTTTTGAAATGAAACAAACAATGCATACGGAAATATAAACGTGATAACATAAATGCAAGAAAAACAATATGCAGAACAGATATGGATGCATAACCTCCCCAAACCAAACTGTACAATGCCCCCATTGTACAAAGTAAAGGAAAGAAAATGCAAACTAGAGAGAATGAGTCGAGAACTTACAAGATAGCGCGCACCACGAACCTCCCCAAACCGAACCAGGCGATCAGGGACTCGATCGAGCACATGACAGCTCGATCGAGTAGAATAGCAGTCGATCGAAGAGAGTCTTCACGTGAGTTGCTCGATCGAGAATAAGGGGCTCTCGATCGAGTACTTTAGGGAGCCAGGTTACTCGATCGAGTAGATAAGGCACTCGATCGAGTAATTGTCGCATCAGCAAGCGACAAACAGCGATGGTACCGAATAGACGCGCAATATTAGGATTACAACTGTCTCAAAAACGTAAATAAAAGTCTGAAATAAAGTAAAATAAAACAAAAGACGGGTTGCCTCCCGACAAGCGCTAGTTTCAGATAGGTCCCAGCTCGACCTTCTTTCGTCACCAATCAACAAAAATCAATGGAGAGAGGCTTCTGACTAAGCGCAGTTATTTCAGTGACCATGAGCTTCACCACCGCCCTCCAAAGCACAGCAGCGGAAAGGCAGCGGCCTATCACAGCATCCATCACGACTCTATCAGCCCTTTGTCGCGCTCTCTTCCTAGGCGGGATGGAGTCTGTAAATCCTCCTCCCGGGTCTTCTAAGCTGTCAAGACCTGCATAAGAAGAAACAAAGCAATGTTCCTCCAACTTGCTCCCGAGTAGGGGCGGAGGCGTCAAATCAACAACAGTATATGATTTAACGGAAGGCATAAAATTAACCGTATGAATATCAACAAAAGGAATGATAGTACCTTCTATTGAACAAGAACGATCTGCGTTTACCTTCTCATCGCTAGACGGGACAAAATCGAATGATGAATCTTCGCTGTCCGCAGCTACTGTGGTCGATCGAGCAACTGGATCACTCGATCGAACTCCTTCTTCGCCAAAATCACTCGATCGAGCAACATAGTCACTCGATCGAGTAACACCCGCACCAAAACCACTCGATCGAGTATTACCATCTACTCGATCGAGTAACTCCTCGTCAAAATCAGTCGATCGATCACTTTTAACCTCTCGATCGACCTCTTCCTCTGCTGTATCATCCGATCGAATATATAGGCTTTCGCGATCGAATTGGTCATATGCAGCAACCTTGAAGATTTCCTCTAGATCCGAGTCGTACATAACATCTTCTGGCTCGGTTGTTACTTGAGCTAATTGACGCACAATACTCTCGATAGAGGCACTTCTCGATTCTTCAACTCGTTGCACTTGTAGAGCAAGGGTCGCTACTAACGACCTCAATTCAGCAATCTCTTCATAGTTGACAGCAGGTGGGGGGTTTTGTTGCAGCGGTGAAAAGGGATAAGATGGCTCTTGGAAGCCGCGTTCATAGTACGGATGTGGTGGTGTATAACTGCGCGGTGGGAACGAATCATAATGACTTTGTTTGTACCGTCGATAGGCACAAACTTGGTCAGAACTCGCGAAACAAAAAGCTGCATCGTGACCCACGCTACCACATCTCTCACAAAATACCACCTGTTGCTCCGGTGAACGGAACATAGGTGGGCTCTTCCGAAACATCGCCGATAGGACCTGTAAGACCTATCAAAACAACACTAGCAAGGAGATAAGAACTGCCTCAGGGAATAAAATTCCCCGAGACGGTTGAAATTAACGAAACTAAAAAACAGATAGGGCAATTGCCTCCCCGGCAACGGCGCCAAAATTTGATGCGTGTCGATGCACACCAAAAATAATACCTAAGTACAACTAACATAAGCTAGCGGGAAGTAGGGTCGATCTCTACAGGGAGGCAAGATATCTGTTTAACGGTTCGCTAATTGGTCACAGACGGGGGTTGTAAATTGGTTTTAACTAAACTACGAAGGAAAGGGAGAGAGAAATAAGGGAGAACAAGGGAAAGAGAGTAACTAGGACAGTCGGTTCGCCATGTTAACTAAGTCAAGTAATCTTAGTTTCGGGTCAGTGCAAATACGATCTAAGGGGTACCGAACGTCGCTTTTCGGTCCTTAATTCGCCCTAAAACACAAATAGCTTAGCTTTCGCCCTCACTACAGTGCCCTAATGTTTGCTACGGGTCTCACCCTTTCCAACATTTCGGTCTAGGTCAAGGCTTACTACGGTCAATAATCTAACTGCGTCGACTCAATTAGTAGAAAACAATTATATGCAGCAAAACATCATAAATCTAATAAGCACAACCTAATACGATTACTATCCTAGCATAACATGGGTGACCTAAGTCATAGCAAAAGAATTAGCTACGCATAATTAAAATGGAAGAATAAAGCATAAGGGGAAGGGAAAAGAGAATAAAAGAAGAGGAAAAGAAATTAATACCGAATGAAAGTTAAAGAAAGATTACAAAGTTCGAATCCAGAAAATAGAGCTAGGCAGCGGAATTGGAGTTTCCTCCGTCCCGTCGATGATGAGATCCATTGATTAGAGACCTAATCATCCTATTTATAATAAACTTAAAACATAATTTAACCTAATTGCGTCACGGACCAAAGCCCACGACTCAAATACACTCGATCGAGCACAATAAGCTCTCGATCGATCATTATTATTCAAACATATCACTCGATCGAGGACATCTCCTCTCGATTGACGACTTCCTATTTCTACGCTTACTCGATCGAGTAAATAACCTCTCGATCGAGTCCTTCAGCACCACCATTCCTCTCGATCGAGGACTTCAGCATCATTACTTCACTCGATCCAGCACAGGACAGCTCGATCGAGGTCTTCTTCCTCTTCCTGCTCGCGTTGACTCCTATCTTGGCCTTTTGACTTGATTATGGGACGGTTTCACGCCTCCCAATGCTCGAGTAATCAACTCCGACTCTTCCATCTCCTAAATGTGCATACTTGGGACCGTTTTGGCTCGATTTCCGCTACTTCACAGCTTGTAGCTACAAAATGGCAATGAAAGTAGAAAGTAGCATATTCGGGGCATAAAGCGACATAATATCACCTAAATGATACGGAAATGCGTGCTAAGATGGACCGTAAAGTCTATATAAAATGCACGCATCAAGGAGTTGCCGACAAAGATTTTGGACCGAAAAGTTGGAAAGACAAGGAACGGTGAAACTGTCATTGTCAAGGTGTTATGGTCTAACCACGAGATGGAAGAAGCTACATGAGAAGCCGAAACGGCTATGCGCGAGAAGTATCCACACCTTTTCGACGAGGTATGTTTGGTTACGACGACGTAACCTTATTCTTTTATGGGGGGTAGGAGATGTCGCATCTTGTTTTGTGTGAGGTTTTAGGCTAGTGATGTTGGTTTATATCGAGCTATATGAGGTTATATCGAGTTACATGTGGTTATATACCATTTTATTTTTGTTGCATGATATGTCATAATAGGTATCGGATGTGCGAAACCTTATGGGTGTCGCCTTGTTACGGGTTTGAGTCGAACTTCGGGGACGAAGTTCATTTCTAAGTAGGGGAGACTGTAATACCCCGTTCTCCTAAGGGTGTACTCGACCGAATTAGGCTTAGTCGGTCGAGTATACCTGTTGCCAGTTTGGGGAAGGGTCTGCCAAGTGTAGACTAGACCGAGTCTTGCGTAACTCGGTCTAGTACCGATGACTCGACCGAGTAAAGGGATAAGTCGGCCGAGTCAGGTCGACGGGTTAGGCAATCCGGTTTGGATTGATTGAGAGTAATTAATTTATTATAAAGGAGATGTCACACTAACTCAAAAACAGTTTCACGTAAAACATTTCTACCACAAACCCTAATCACTCTCAATCAATCCTCAGCAAGAGTAGTCCGGATCCTCGCCTTTTCATTCATCGATCGTTGTGGTGATTTCGTAGAAGAGCCCTACTAGTTGCTTGCTTGCTTGCCGTGTGCGGATTTGCTATCAGGTAGGGTTTCCCTACTCAGTAATTCATTTGTGACGATTGAATGATTGGTTGTTTAAATGATTATATGATTATCGATATGAATTGTGATGATGATGATAGTTCCGGCTGAGTGAGTCCATGTGGGAGTGGACCACGCCCTTTGATCGCCCCTTGTGAATACCATCACAAGGGGGATGTGCACATTAAGGAACTTAGGGTTTCACTCGTTGCGATGAGTGGCTGTGGTGACGAGGCTGTGTCACTGGCTGATATAGGTACCTGTTGCGATGGGTATCTGGGTGACAGGGATTAAGATTTAATACTTGGTTTCCGCTGCGTTAGTACTATTTATGTTGCATGAGATATGATTGGTAATGGTTGCTGACCCCGTTGTTGTTGTCTTTGACCTGCTGTGATCCATCGGGGGTGGTGAGCAGACTTTAGCAGGTGATCATGTAGACGGAGTCGGATGGAAGGGACACAGCCGAGTCTAGTTCATCAGTCATAGCTTCCGCCATTTCTAGTTTTGATTTCAGTTTAGGAGACATTGAGTTTTTACGTTTGTTTTGAGACACATTTGGTTTGTAAGCGATTACATTATTTATACATTTCAATAAATTGTCCTTTATTGTTTACTTCTTGATCTTCACTACCTCGGGCAACCGAGATGGTAGCACGCCTATATGCTAGGGTAGACCCTGGTAAGGGGCCTTGGTATATGGGGGTGTTACATCTAGATCCGAATCTTCAGTGTTTAGAGCAATAGTATTCCAAGAGAAGTTATACGTCGCTTTTGTTTCTAAATTAGGATTTTAGAATTGATAAAAACTGATTATGAAAATCAACTTCTCTTTTTATACTAATTGTCCAAAAACCGAAAACTAAACCCGTCAGACCGTCGGCTCGGTCGAGCCAGGTGTGGCTCAGCCGAGCTACCTTCAGCTCGGTCGAGTCACTTTGACTCGGCCAACTAACTTTGTTCCAGGAACTTCTGGAACGTGACAAAACTCAAGAAATATTCTAAGGGACAACCTGCTCGGTCGAGCTACTCCTAGCTCGGCCGAGCCACTCAGGCTCATAAAAACCGTGGTATTACACATAGCGTCTTCTGCCTCCCATGTGGCTTCCTCCACTTGATGGTTTGACCATAACACTTTAACCAACGTTGTTTCGCCATTTCTTGTTTTCCTCGTCTTACGGTCTAGGATCTCCGTTGGTGTTTTCACATATGTAAGAGCTTCATCCAGTTCTACATGCTCCACCTCCAAAACGTGCGTTACTGATGAGCCATATTTATATACATTAATATGCCTCCCCTTAGTTACTTTTGAAATAGTTTTCGTGCTTAAATACGTTATTTACATGGCATTTATGTTAGAATGAGATACTTCCGCATTTCGGTGTTTTAACGCAGATATGGAGCATTTATGGAGCAAAGGATTATAACAAGCACCGCGGACTGGAGATGGAGGAACACACTAGCATGGCACGAGGACCTAGGAAGGAATTGCTGAGGAGTGTCGAAGAGAAGCTGAGAAAGAGCCCCGAACTCGATCGAGTTGGAATGAACTCGATCGAGTTGGTGAACTCGATCGAGTTGGCATGAACTCGATCGAGTTCCCTAGACGCTGAACATTTCCGGATAAATTTCCTTTTTTCGTTTTATGGACTTTTACTATAAATACCTAATTCGACATTGTTTTAGGTTATGCTTTTTATTATTTTTCAGAACTCTAAACCTAGGATTAGTTACTTTTTATTGCTTTCGGATCTACGACAATTTACGGTATTAATCTTTCTTTAGTAATTCGTTTTATGCAATTTATAGTTCGTTAAATTCCTCTCTTATTATTTATCATGTTTTTACCTATTATTATTGTTATTGATTCCGTTAGTATGCGTAGCTAATTTCTTAATTTAGGGTGAAAGGGGATCTAGGTTGCATGTTAGAAGGGAATTGATTTAATGAATTGATTGTTAATTTGCTTTTAGTTGTTGTTCAATTGTTGTCTTAAATCTAATTGATTGATTACTGGCCAGGGTTAATTGATTAGTATTGCAAACTAGGATTATTGCCGACCGGATTAAGACTAGTATAGGCTGCGACAATTGAATAGACTGACTTAGTCATAGCGACCGCATGTTAAGTTTAGATCTTAAGGGCATATATGAGTCGACCGATCATATGACCTTAAACAACATAACTGCTCAATTAATTAGTTAAATCACACCTCCGTATAACTGACCTAGTGAACTTGATCCCTAGACTTGATGTGACCGTAATAGTTGCACTTTTAACCCCTTAACGAACCCCATTTTGCATGCTTTTATGTATTCATTAGGGTCCTTTCTTCCTCTTTTGCTTCTTATTTGCTTTCTTCTTGTTTTGTACTCTCTTGTAGGCAAAGGAGCCAAACAACGCGCATTCTAGAGCATTTCGGAGCTTAATGGACGATACCTAAGGACCAAGCATGTAGGGGAGGCATAACCAAAGGCCTAAGTGAAGAAAATAAGCTAAGTCGAGGAGCCCCCACGGCCTAGGAGTCAAGCCGTGCTGATTTCGAGTCATCTTGGGCAAGAGCAGCAGGAGGTCGAGCGACCGAGCAAGTGGGTCGAGCGACCGAAGCCCGAGGTCGAGCGACCTCAAGGAAGAACAAGTCGGGTCGACCGCAATGCGACCCGAGCCACCTCTAAACACTCCGCCATGTCCTTGTGCGACACTCCACCTCAACTTAACCTAATTCTACACTTAGTATAAATACCCCCTTCCATCATTAGTGCCTCCATAGAGTAATTAGAGGAGAATTAGTGGCAAATTAGGGTAATTAGTTCAATCATATTGTAATCAAATCTTAATCATTCCTTAATATTAGCTTAATCTTTCAACAACAATCATAGATTAGATTGAAGAATACTTGGGTTGTAATTGGAGAATTGACATCTCTTCATTTATCAAAGGGTTTCTTCTTATTTCATTATTGATCATATTTCCTTAAAGTTGGTACAATCTCTAATCCTTTTATTCACTTGTTATTTTACTTAATCATTCA